>APFE030059575.1:0-18785 GCA_000404065.3 Pinus taeda
TGCTATGATTTATATTACTTTCTATAGTCCATGCTCTATTTTAAATATTTTACTCTTTTGTCATAACTGGAAGAATCTCAAGTTATCATTGAGATAAATAAATCTCTATAGTACATACTCATTATATATATATGAATGAAGATCTCTGCTATGATTTATATTACTGCGGCAATGCCATTTTTCTCTCGCAAAGTTGCATCCATTGGTTTTTTTTAAGACATTAAAAGAATCTAGATGCTATGGTTTTTTATGATCGATGGGTTATCTTTCAGATTATATTGTAGATGATGTTAGATACATTAAATCATTTTGTAATAAACACGGACATGTCGTTGGCATTGATTAGCGGCATATGCTACAATAACTTATCTTCATTGAAAAAGAGGTTGATTTATTCATTGAGAATCTCTCACACTAAAACTTCTTGAAACATGGCTTGAAACACCATGTGTTAATGATGTTTTCATAGAAGTTGCAACAATGAATGTTGAAGGCAACATGGATGTTGTAGAAAATAAAAATGTTAATGAAATTTCCATGCAATAGTGTCCTTGAGAGACAAAATATTTTTATGATTTATTTTGGAACAAATTGATGAAGAGCAAGCTATGGAAGGTGACATGTGGTAGTCATTTATATACAAGCCAATTTTTGAAGAAATAGAGGACATGGATGGACAAATTGGAACAATCGAACAGTTGCACCAGTGAATAAAGACACTGAAATCTGAAGCTTACAACAAAAAGACAAAGCTAAAGCAATGAAGAAAAGAAAAGGAAATTTAATTGATGTAAAAAAAAATTAAATTGTAAGCATAGCTTAGACTCGGACCAGAAAATATCTTAGTTTAAATTTTTGTTTTTTGTAATTAAAGGGGAGTGTTGCATAAAATAATTTCAACCACCCATTTAAATAGGAGACAAATGTTTGTTGGAAATATTCGAAAATTTTATATTAGATCGATCTCAAAACATATAGGTAATGACTCATTTTCTTTAGTCAAGGATAGGGTGCATTTGCATGGAGTGCACAAAACAATTACAAGTGATAACTATATTTATTTTCAAAGTGATTGGTACATTTTTTCCCATTTGCAAATCGATGGTACAACAAACATGGTAAATAAAGTTCTGAAAACATGTTGCAGATAAATTATGGAGAGCATATAGACAAAATGAAATTTAACTGGTGTCAACAAAGTACAAGAAAACCACCCCTCCTTATCGTCCAGAGTTGTAAACTTAGTGGAATTACCAATATGAATAGGTCAGCAAAGGTGTCAAAGCCTCTAAAGCTCAGGAAGGATAGCGCGAGTACTGTGTATGCGAACACAGTTTAAGCTCAAGAGGGATAGCTCTTAAAGAGACTTACCACTATATGTATAAACTTTTATGGAAACGAGCAGGGGATTAGCATAAGGTGTTAAGAGGTTTGGCCCTTGTCCCTATGCGCGGGCACTGTAACCAAGCGTCGAGGGTGAAAGAGCCCAATCTATCTTCTTATATGCATGTGTTGTGGGTCTAGAAGTTAGGGCTCAGAGGAGCACGGAGACGCATGTCTTATAAACCATATGGCCAGGAGCCATGTCCACAGGCACATGCAAGAGAGGTCCTAGCCATCGAATGTCGCAAATTGTTAGCGCTGACCACGTGTCCCAGAGATTACGATGGGAGGCTTGGAAAATCCCACTTGGAATGAATTATTGAGATGACATGGCGGGAGGGGTCGGTTGTTCAACGATTGGCACGGTGAGGCGGAGGACCCCCAAAACACTTATAACGTGAAATTTGAACTTACTATGCAGCAGAGGGCCCAACAGGACCCCCAATTAGTGTGGCAAGTGACTTGGACTCAGAGCCATGTGACATCCTGGAAGGTAGACACGTGTTACTTGAATTCGGGGGTTTTTTGGTCCCAAGTGGACTAGATCTAAGTGACACATGGCATACCTAGTGTGGGGCCATGTGGAGGGTGACATCACCTTTGGGCCATGTACCCCGCGATTTATGTTGGAGTGAGGTGCAACCCCGCTGAGATTTAGTCTCCAGGGTGATGTGGCACGGCGAAGCCCACCTACACAGGCATAAGGGACCACAACCACATGATTGGTTAGAGTGGAGTTGAGGTGGTGAGTAGCTAGGTGGACTTCCACGAAACCTTGGCGGATTGTAAGCCTCACAGAAGAGAATGGGTCGGGACAACATGGTGTGGTGGAGCCCAAACGTGCTGTAGTAGCAAATGACAATGGGATGCATGGAGGAGGTCTACTAAGGATCTGTGTAACCTCAGAAGATCTTTCGTAGTAGTTTCAGTGGGGAATCACAATGGAATCTATTGGGATTTTAATCTCGGTGTGATGTGGTCATAGAGAGGGGTTAATTTATGACCCGGTATGAATGGGCTGACAGCTAAGGTAACGCTTCCATGTGGCGATGAGGTGGCTAACTCGGATAGCTTGTGGACACCACATGGAAAATCAAGACGACATGGCACTATCTGATAAGCTAATCTTCGAATGGCCATATATTTTGATTCGAGAACCGTATTGAGACAAATCTTATATTTTCATAAAGGTCTTGACAAGATGAACACACCAACATCATTTGTTTTAAGTCTTAAGAAAGTCGAAAAAGGTTGAAAAATTTAGACCCCATTTCCATAACAAGACTTTGGAGGTTGGGTCAGCTTAATAACTGCCTCTTTCTACCCTTAGTTGGGGCTAGGGATAGTAGGGGATGTGTTACAAAAAGGCACATGCCAAAGGGTGAGCACAATGTAGAATTGGTGTTGGTTGAACAATAAGGTAACATGCTATTCTAACACACTAAGACTTGGTAAAGGTCTAGAGCTCATCAAAAGAACCCAAATGCACAAATCAATTATTCCCTTTTTCAAAAGAAAATTATAATTTTTTTCATCTCTATCGTGATCAAGTTTCACGTCATCCCCTAGAAATCTTCAACCACTAAAAGTTATCACTCCATACCTAAGTTACATGACACAATGAGATGAGACATGAAGGACACTAAAATACAAGTGTCTAACACATGAAATGGTGACCCCAATAACAAGACACGAAGAACAAGGTTTTATATATATATATAAATATTATCCACTATAATTATATATACCTATATAATATATACTATGAATATATATAATAATATATATATATATATATATATATAATATATGATACATATATATATATATAAATAATATATTTATATATATACCTTAAAAGAAAATAACACATTACACAAATAGAAATTATAGACATAAAGATTCAAATTTTGTTAGAATTTAGAAACTAGAACAATTACATGATACAAATTCGATCATGCAACTAAATACTACTTAGTACTTACTTGTCCTAAGTCAATGACGTTCAAGTGACAAACACAAGAAATTAGAACCATAAACTATAGTTTCTTATTAAGTCATTAAAATTGAAATGTATTACATAAATAATGATTCACCATTACTACAAGTGGGAATGCCAATGAAAAATACAAAATAGGCTAGATACTAGAACCAGAAATGGAAGAATCTCATAGCTTGTGATTGTCAATAGTCCTCCATGTTAGAATCATCAAAATGCCATACATTTACTAAGGCTTTTGTCAATTACATTATAGGAAACTTTCTTAATTCTTTACAAGAATCTTCGCAAATTAACTAATAAATATTACATAAGAAACATTCATTTCCAGTCAGATTTAATGGTATTACTATTTTTAACACTACAGTCAGTGTAAGTGGGAGATTGGAAAACCTTGCCCTCACCTTGGCGTTGAAGCTTGCATCAAGAAGAATATTTGATGATTTGAAATCTCGATGAATCACTGCAGGGTTGCAGTGCTCATGCAAGTGTTCTAGGCCCTGTAAAAGAAAGAAAACCATGGTAAGCTTGAGCTCCCAGGTTGATAGAGGACCAAGTGAAAAAGTGATTTCAATTGGTAAAATCTAGTAGTAGGGAATCAAATCATCTGTGTTAGAACTACCTTGATGAATCAAGGGCTATCTTCATCAGCAAAAACCATGTAAGTGAAGATCCGTGAGATGGTCCTGACAAGCAATCCAACACAGTTTCTTAACAAAGCATAGTTGTGAAAGGCTGCTTACTCATGGCCTACTAGTTTATCCATGATGAATGGTAGTATCAAGTTTGTTTGAAAAAATAAAAGGCTTCAAAACATAGGCAATATTGAACTTGCCTAGTGGTTGGAGAAAGCTACCATGTAATTGGTCTTCCAAAGAGCCATTTTGCATCTGATCGTATACTAAAAACTGTGTATGTTCATGAGTATAGAACCCAAGCAAAGAAACAAGGTTTGGATGTCGGATTTTGCTCATTAGCTCCACTTCATTCTGCAACCAATGACAATACCAACAGATGAAATCAGCAAAGCTTCTTCTAAGTTCTAAAATTATAGGGAGAATAAAAAATCACAATGGAATATTTTAAATGCAGTGCATCACCAAATCCACAAAAGAAAAGACACTCAAAAGGGAAACTTTAGGGCACCCCCCTAGAAAATGCCTTCACTAATATCTTCTTAAGTTTGAAGAAGCAACCAGCTTCCAAAATAATACGTGTAACGTTTTTATTACCTGCCTGAAATTCATGCTCAGCCTGTCTACTACCCTCATCTAGCTTCTTCACAGCAGCAAAGGAATCATCATCAAACATTGCCTTGTATACACACCCAAATCCACCCTCTCCAAGTATGTTATTGCTGTTGAAGTTATTTGTAGCTATTAGCAGCTTAGAATATTCAATTGCAGTTGCACATCCCTTTTTCTTAGAAACACGGGAGTTCAAACGACTTAGGAGAGGCATGAGTGGAATACCCCTATAGGCATCTGCGAAAATTCAAATTACAGGCAACTTAGTGAGCTAACCCTAGATCAAAATAGTCGTAATGTAACTAATCGAATTCTCATGTAAACAGAGGTCATCCGCACCCATGGCTTTTTATAATTTGTTAGAATCCAAAATTTTGATTTTATCAGATGATTCAGATCATGAAATCAAGTCTGATGTTTATTATGTTAACCCCCATGAAAAATAATAGTTTGACAGAGGAGAAGAATTTCTATAGTCATGGAAACCATTCCAATGCACTGGCATACATCCAAAAGATATCCACACAGATTCAACAAGGGAAGTCATCGAATCTCAACCCCGAATCCAATCAAACAATATCTCCATAGGAAGCACCACTCTCTTGTGGCTGCCCTGTTGGTGTACACATCAAGAGAGGGTTTGGTTTCACACAGTGAAAGGGATAAAATATGACATAGTGGTGATACCAACTTGAGGCATCTGGATCTAAATTTCACTTGAATGCACGAGGTTGAGGTGAAGAAGGAGCAGAGTTGTAAGTCTTTATATACAACCAAGTACAAACTGAAAAAATCATGATACATCCAACAAATATTGGCAGTATGATAATTGCCAATAGCAGTCCTTTGTTGATGTGATGAGATTCTTTGTCTATCTGCATTGGAGAACCTATGTCTGAACACACAACCCATTTTGCAGTCGTCAAAAGAACAAAGCGCAATGACTTCTCAGAACTTGTAGGAAGATGCAAATAAGAAATTTAAATTGAGAGATTTCAATTTCTGAAGAAATCTTACACAGAGTGTATTTTTTAGCATAAATATACTCTTCAAAAATTTAATGAAAAGGCTGGTGTTGAAGCCCTTACCAGTTAAATTTTCTGGTTTAGTTGATGCATTTCTTTTTGCCAGGGGATCATCAAGTAGGGAAGCTGATGACAGTGCGAAATGCAAAGAAACTGGCGCAGAGGTAGGAACCAGTAAAGAACGTCCCTTTGCAGTCTCGACTTTGTTAAAAATAGAGAGACTCAGAATCAAAATATGCAGTAAAACTGAATGACCCATCTTGAAAATGAGTTCTACTTGAAAGTTAGTCAGGCTGTGGCAGAAAGCTCAGGAGATATTCAAAGAGGTAAATATCTGCATTTTCTCAAGGAAGGTTCAAACCCAAAAATGCATAGCACTGCTCTCAAATTTGTAAAATTGGTAACAAGAATACACGGGAGTAGATCAAATCCCATTTACATTGGATTTCTTTGAACACTTCAAGCGAGAATGTAAACATATCTGAACAGAGAGTTGATATTCACTGATCACAACAAGATTTGGAGCACCAAATGCCCAGCAGTCCTCCATAAGTGAAGTTTAGGCCTTCAAATGAGTGTGCGCTTCAAAAAATAATAAAACTAGTTACCATCTGAACTGCCCACTGTAAAACACATGAAACATCCACCCTCACGAAGTTGTAGTGAATCATGTTAGCACTAAGAGACACAAAAAACATGGAAAAGAAAAACAAAATAAACTGATAGACTAGTTAGTTGAAGAGCTGTACATGCAAACTAGTCCTTCAGTGCTTATCCGTGAGCCCACACATATCACGCATTGCTGTGAAACGAATGGTTCGCTGGCGATGCGTCCGTCCCGCTTCCTCATTAACCGTTCAGTTTTGGATCAGTGTTGGATCAACGATCACACTTCATTCAATCGTCTAACACCACAAATCCATGGTCAACAATAGGACACGGCGGCGGATGGGGCAATTCATTTCAAAGGGAAACACCTTACGGCGTAATTATTAAATTTATTGTGGAGCATGTATTTTGATGTTTATGGGTGTTTATTGTGTTAAATTGTATTTCAAACCTATTTCGGTGTTTATCTAGTAAAATTATATTTTAAATTTATAATTTTAATTATGATTTTTTTGTTTGAAGTTACCCATTTACATTATGTTAAAGGAAAATTATATAATTAAAAAAATTTCAGTTAATGATTTTTTTTGAAAGGAAATGAGGCCACTAACATAAGTTTATAGTCTTAAGGTAACTCTTTTAAGTAGAACATTTTGTAAATAGTAAGTTATAAATACATAGGCTATGTTAATGTTGATATACATCGAGGATAATCTATTTAGCTAGGGATTTGTCTAGAATCTAGGAACTTTTATTGTGAGGCTTCATAGTAAAAGAGTTGAATACATCAACAGATGAATAAGCAATCAGTGGCATAGACTATCTTTAGCCTCGTGGAAGTTAAAATAATTTTCTTTTTTTCTTTCAATATGAGAAGAAAAAAAATACTATGAAGGTAGAATCTCTAGGCATCAGTGATGGGTGGTAAGATCTTCATGCTATGATCAATAAAATGGTGGCCCATGTGTTAAATATAATGAGAACCACAACTCCTTTTGGTGTAAGTTGGCATCATATATCGAAACAAAGAAATGACCACTTTCAGACACCAACTTTGAATTTTTTTTTACTATATTTAAATTTTACAATTTAATATTAATATTTTTCAATTTAAATGTAATGCCCCGGGTTAAATGTAACTATTTGATTTTACTGTGGTAAATGATGAACTGGATTGACAACATTATCGTTTTGAATTTAAATAATATTAGTTCTTTTCTTTGAAAGAGAAATTTTTAAGAAAATGTTTTCAAAAGAAAGTAGCCACTTCTCAAGGGGGAAGTTAGAGGCAAGACAATTGCCATGATTCCCAACCCTAACTATTTTTCCCCCGACTAGAAAGGTTTCCAAAGGGAAAACAGAAAGGGAAGAAAGGGGGAATGCTCTGTGCTGTTGGGACAGACAGAGAGAGGAAAAAGAAAAATGAAATTGGCTAACTCTGGTGATGACCAGATATCCAAGCACTAAGTGTGAACATCTTGCTACGGATAGTGGCCCTGCAAGAAAGCAAGGGGGGAGATTCTGGACCAGGAGGACGAATCACATGGACGGGTGGTAGATTGAAAGCAGGTGAACAAAGATGCGCAGAGGTAATCTCAGCTTTCAAGTATTTAACAAGAAACAGTGACCCAGGTAAGGACTCAACTGTTCTTTGTTTCTTTTTTCTTTTTAAAGAAAAGGAAACTCTAAAACATTGAGGAGGCATGCTGTATTAGATGATTGTAATGTTCAGTTATTTATTTAGAGATGGGGTAAACAGGGTCCTAACCCAGAGTGTTGATAAGAAAATAGATGGTAACCATTATTGTAGCCTCGGTAGTAAGAGTTGAATTGCTGACTGCAAAAGAATGTATAATGTATATTGCACTTATACCTAGAACCCTAGGGGCAGGGTTCCGTTTTCCCGAACCCTAGGTGTAGGGTATTATTTCCAGAACCTCAGATATAGGGTATTACTTCTAGAATTACTCCAAGAATTAACTGTGACTGAGAATGAAGCTGAAAACGCATTCACAGGGGGAAGACCGCTGACGGAATTAGCTTACTGTCCTGTAAAATTATAGAAAGGGTGGCTATGCTACTTCTATTAGTTTATAACATGGAAAGTACCCTTTTAAAACAAATCGAGTATGGTCAGTGGCCATGCGTAAATTAAAACCCAACAATAATAATCTGTTACCCTCACTTTAGGGGATCCGAGATAGACACATGACTGCACAGAGCATTTATACCACAATAGACAAATAAACCTCAATTGAGGCGTACTGCCAAAATGTGTCCGCAAGGTAACCGAAACAAATTCATATACACAAAAAATACAATTGAGTGACTGTAGTTATAATTCTCAGGGTGAATCGAGCAAACAAATCTCAGGTGAGGGCAAACAAGCTATTCATTTGTTACCAAATAAAAAAAGCTCAGTAGGAAATTACAAGAGCAGAAGACGCAGAAATTGTAACTATGGAAATCCTGTTACTATGCGTGAAACTGGTAATTCAAAGAAAGTAAGGCATCATAGCAAAAACTGTAATGTATAACCAAACACAAAGGAAAGCAAGTATAATCCATACATGCATTGACCCAGGAGGGGTAGATTCGTTATTGATCATATCTGAACAAACCATTCAACAAACTGAGTATTGTATCATGACATTCTGAATAGTCAAGAAAATCAACGGAACCATAAAATATCACAGCCAAATCCATTGTAAGAAGTCAGGGAAATTTGATAAACATATGCATATATTGCACGAGTTCCAGAAACCGACTCATCAGGAAATTGTAAGAGTTTGGCTTTTGGCATGTGTCACCAAGGCGAATACTACCCAAACCGAAGTGTTCCTTTAAATTAAAAACTTTAAATTCAGCCGGAATAATACAGTAGTTACATTTACAGAAAAGTAGGGGAAGCCAACAGAGGGCTCGGTCCTAGTGTCTTCATGAAACCTAGCAGGGACCCAAATAACTATTAGCATAAATACAACTGAGCTAGCCAGAGGTGTTGAGCCTGAGAGAGGCCTCGATGAGGCTGGTCCCTGTGCAGGACAAATTGTCTGAGAACCCAAGCATCATATGCACAATTTAAACACAGTTCCAGTCTAGAAACCATCGTGCATCAGTTTTTGAGAGAAGAGAGGGAAACAATTGACATATTCGACCAACCTTAGACCTCATACCTAGAACATCGGAGCTTGAATCCATCTTTGTGGCAGTGGGTTCCCAAGAACCCTGCACAGAAGAAATGGTATTAGTTAGTGACTGAGCCATACAACGTTCTGCTTCATACAAGGCTAGTAAAACCAAAGAGATTCCAAGCATTTGTAATAGTGGCAAACGTTGTTGCATGTGGGAAATAGGAATGGCTTACCCGTATCCAAGTTCGAGTGCATAATTCAGGCGGTAGAAGCATGAACACCACCTGGTAGCAAACTGCAAACCAAGAGCCAAGCGCACAGACCCATGAATGAGAACGACATTCAAGCAGCAGCCTGGGCAAATGGTGGAGGAATGCGCTTCTGTGAAGAGACCATGCAATGTGAATAGACCTGCACCGTCTACCACCGTTGGATTGTCGAGCTGACTCCCAAACCATTGATTGAGTAAGGATCCCGAGCCGATAGCTATGTTGGGCAGCGCTACACCTACCACGTACAGTGGCAGTGCAAACATTAATGAAACATACCAAATTAACAATAGTAAGGTGGTGGAGTCGACGGTCTCGGACTCATGACTCATCCTCCGACACCTAATCGATGGCGTATAAAAAACCTTTCCGTAGCCAGAGTAAATGTTGAGGATTGCCATCTTTGTTGGGAGATGGATGCTTGTACACGTAGGTGGAAGAATTAATTTACTTTGAAATTGCATAAGTTTAATATAACACGCCAAGCGAAGTAATGGCATGAGAATATGTGTAAATGCATGGTATTTAACAATGACGGTTTACATAGGTTGTAAATGCTGGTAATTAAAAAAAAAATTGTTTTGGGAGTGTGACAAGTGGTATCAGAGCCACCTTTTCAAAACTGTGGCCTTTGGGGAATAACTCACTGAAGTAAATTCACTATATATATTCTTTTCATTTCTAATTATATTCGAAAAAAAAAACTGTGTCGTGCTAAACCTGTTCTCTGCTTAGATTCTTAGGCCAAGACCAGGACAAAACAATAGACAGCCAACATGAGAAGGGCAAGCAGCGAACCACACAGATTTGTAGCAAGACAGGGACCTGCAACAAACCCGGGAGATAACCCAGAATTATGGATATAGCTCAGAGAGGAAGCTCGCAATACAAACCAGGCTATTTTGGAGACAGTGTAGGAATTGAAAAATGAAATGGCCCAGTTACGTGAAGATAATGCATGACTAACGATGGAACAAGAGAGAATTATAAAAATCGTGTCCGACAAACAGAACCAGCCGCCATCTAATCCCAGTGCGGAACAACAAAGAATGTCTAAAGTACAGAACCACCATACAGAACCTGAAGGGTCAGAAGGGAGGGAGGAATGATTTGACAATGCATCTGAACAACAGACCTCAAAAAGGCAACGGATGGAGTTGCAAGGAGAGTTCCGTAAGATTAAACCACCGCACTTCGATGGGGAACAGGAGGAAGCAACTGAGGCATGGTTGATTAATATGAACAAATATTTCCAGTTATACGAATACGATCACAACCTTAAGGCACGACTGGCTATTTTCCAACTACAAGGAAAAGCCACCCTGTGGTGGGAAGAAGTTAAGATCGTAAAGGGAGTAAGTGAACAAACCATAAATTGGGAGAAATTTCAAAGGTACTTCAAAGAAAGATACCTGACCGAGCGTTTTTACAACTAAAAGGCAAGGGAATTCCATGACTTGCGGTTGGGGCAGTAGACCATGGATGAATTTATCACCCGTTTTACTTCCTTGCTTCGTTATGTGCCTTATATTAGAGACGAAAAAGCTAAGGTGCAAAGATTTGTTAGTAGTTTACCCCTGTATATGCGAGAAAGGATTGAGTTTGACAATCCCAAGACAATGGACGAAGCCATACGTAAAGCTAGGATTTTTTACCAGCAGAGTAAATAGAAAGGGGAAGTTCTAGGTAAAAGATGGAATGATAAAATAGGTAATAAGTCAGCTGGAAACAGTAAAGGAAATCGCAGTGGTGGAAGCAAGGGAGTTGGGAAGGGGCAGAATAGCAGAACTATATAGAAAAACTCATTCAAATCCAAGCCAACCAGCAAGTCCAGAGTCGGTGAATAGCCTGCAAGATTGGATAGCGAAGGGACAGCAAGACCTCCAGTACAGTGTTGGGGTTGTGGAGGGCCTCACTACGTCAAAAATTGTCCGTAGCGAAAGGGAACCAAATAGTTATCCCAAATTCATGAAGCATCGATAGTCGGTGACGTAGGACGTAGCCTACCAAGGATTAATGCAGCCCTGGATGATCGTTAGGTGGAGTACCAGCCGACCATGGTGGAATTCGAAGGTAAAATCTCAAACCTTACTGTAGCTGTTTTAATTGATCCTGGAGCCACATTTAGTTATATTAGTCCTAAGGTGGTAGAAAATTGTAAACTACAACCTATTAAATTCAAGAATCCATGGCTAGTACAGCTAGCTACAGGGGCCAAGAAGTGGGTGCTTGCAAAAGTCAATAACTTCTCTTTAAAAATAGCAAGGCAGCCAATAATGGCAGATTTAAATGTGCTTCCCCTCGGTTCATATGATGTTTTGATCAGTATGGACTGGTTAGAAAAGCATTGGTCATTGGTCAACTGCAAACCAAAGGCTATTTATTATAGGGATGAACATGGAGCAAGGCAGGAAATGCAAGGAATTAAGTGGCCAATGCAGGTTCGACCAATAACTGCATCTCAGTTAGCGAAATGCATTAGAAAGGGGTGTCAGATTTTTTCCATTCAAGTGGGCTATGCCAACTTGAAAGATAAAATAGCCACATTGGACAACATCCCTGTGATACAAGAATTTGCTGATGTGTTTCTGGAAGAGATTCCCGGACTGCCACCTAAGAGGGATATAGACTTTCCTATCGAATTGGTACCGGGGGCAGCATCGGTATCTCGAGCACCCTATAGAATGAGTATACCTGAGCTGACAGAGTTAAAAATGCAGCTACAGGAGCTATTAGAAAAAAATTATATTTTCCCCAGCGTGTCTCCCTGGGGGGCTCCAGTATTATTTGTTATGAAAAAAGACGAGACCCTTCGCATGTGTATAGATTATCGTCAGTTGAACAAATTGACAATAAAAAATAAGTATCCTCTACCTCGGATTGATGAACTTTTCGACCAAGTGAAATGTGCAACCATATTCTCCAAGATCGATCTACGATCAGGATATCACCAAATTAGGATTAAGGAAGAGGACATAGCTAAAACAGATTTTAGGACAAGGTATGGACATTACGAGTTTGTGGTGCTACCCTTTGGGCTAACTAATGCCCCCACAAATTTCATGTGCTTGATGAAAAACATATTTCATCAATATTTGGATAGATTTGTGTTGATATTCATCGATGATATATTGATATATTCCCGCACTATGGAAGAGCACAAGGAGCACCTCATATTGGTGTTACAAACCCTCCGAGAACACCAGTTATAAGCCAAGTTCAGCAAGTGTGACTTCTTCAAGGAAGAAATACAGTATCTGGGTCGTATAATCACAAAGGAAGGGATCGCGGTGGACCCCGAAAAGATAAAGACCATAATGGAGTGGCCCATACCGAAAGATGTAGCAGACATCAGGTCCTTTATGGGGTTAGCTAGTTATTACAAACAATTTGTGGAAGGCTTCTCAAGAGTAGTATACCCCATCACTTCCTTACAGAAAAAAGGAAGAGTGTTCAAATGGACCCTGGAATGTCAAAAGAGTTTTGAGCAGCTTAAGCACCTGCTCACCACCGCACCCATTTTGAGCATAGCTGATCCTAATAAGGACTATGTGGTGTGCACTGACGTAAGCAAGGAAGGTGTGGGAGGTGTGTTGATGCAAGAAGGGAAAGTAATTGCTTACGAGTCAAGGAAACTAAAAGAGCATGAGCATAAATATTCTGCTTATGACTTAGAGCTGGCAGCCATCATACACGCCCTGAAGATGTGGTGACACTATCTCATGGGAAGGAAATTTTTATTACTGACAGACCACCATTTCCTGACCAATTATTTTAGCCAGCCCACTTTAAACGTGAGGCAAGCACGGTGGTTATATTTCCTAAGTGGTTTTGACTTTGACATCAAACACTTGAAGGGGAAAGAAAACCGGGTGGCGGACACTTTAAGTCAGAAATTACAATGTTTGTATGAAATTTCCTTTAGCGAATGGAAAAGCCCCTTCGAGGAAATGATAAAAAAGGCAGCAGAACAAGATATTATATACCACCAAATAAAACAACAAGTACAACAGTCTACCAGCAAGGAGAATCGGCCAGGCTATGAAGTAGATGATGTTGGAATGTTGTATTACAAAAAGAGGCTATATGTACCCAATCAAAACAGTCTTAAAATTTTGATTTTGGATGAATTTCACATCAGTCACTATGCTGGACACCCAGGGTATCAAAAAATGGTCACTGCGCTTCGAAAAGAGTACTATTGGCTGAGTATGAAGAAGAATGTGGCCAAGTATTTAGCATGGTGTTTGGAGTGCCAACAAATTAAGGCAGAGCATCAACATCCAGCGGGGCTATTACAACCCTTACCCATTCCGGAATGGAAGTGGGAAACCATTTCTATGAATTTTATAACAGGGCTGCCTAAGACCAAGAAGAATAACGACTCCATCATGGTGGTGGTGGACAAATTGAGTAAAGCGGCACATTTTATAGCTGTGCAATCTACCTACAAAGCTGTACAGATTGCCCATATCTTCATGCAAAATGTGTTTAGATTGCAAGGAGTACCGAAGACGATAATCTCAGACCATGACGTGAAATTCACATCGGTCTTTTGGAAGACATTATTTGTAGAATTAGGGACACAGCTGAACTTCAGTACAGCGTATCACCCCTAGACCAATGGACAAATAGAACGGCTGAACCAGGTGGTAGAAGACATGTTAAGGGCTTATGTAATGCAGCAACCAACTCAGTGGGAGGAGTATTGCACTTGGTTGAGTTTGCATACAAAAACGGCTATCATACTTCCTTACAAATGAGCCCCTTTGAGGTCTTGTATGGGCGGAAATGCCGCACACCCTCAAGCTGGGGTGGACCTGAAGACAAATTAAGGTTAGGGCCAGAAATGCTTAAGGAAATGGAGGAAATGGTCAAAAAGGTATGATCCAATTTAAAAGATGCTTAGGATAGGCAAAAGAACTTAGCTGACTAAAAGAGGAGGTTTAAAGAATACCAAGTCGGTGACCATGTATATGTGAGAATTCAAGTAAGGAGGAGTACACTGCAATGGAGCAGGTCTGCCAAGTTGGCGCCCCGATATTGTGGACCATTCCAGGTCTTGGCAAGGATTGGGCCGGTGGCTTACCAGCTCGCCCTGCGAAGTCACATCCGGGTCCACAATGTCTTCCATGTCTCTGTGTTAAAAAAATACGTTAATGACCCTAAACATGTGATCAGATGGCAGGATATTCAGGTGAGAATTACTTCCAGTAGACCAGTCTAAAAGTTTAAAAAAAAACTGATTTAGAATATTGCATATTGTAGGTCGAGTCGGAAGGAGAAGTCTTGGTCGAGCCACTGAGCATTCTCAACAGAAGAGAAGTACAGCTGTGGAAGCAAGCTATTACCCAAGTTAAAGTGCAATGGCAGCACTTTGGGCCTAATGAGGCCACCTGGGAAGATGTGGAGCTCATGAAGAAAGCTTACCCGGAGTTGTTCTTGGTCAATGGACATCGGGACGATGTCCAATTTCAGGAGGGGGAGATGTAATGCCCTGGGATAAATGTAACTATTTGATTTTACTGTGGTAAATGATGAACTGGATTGACAACATTATCGTTTTGAATTTAAATAATATTAGTTGTTTTCTTTGAAAGAGAAATTTTTAAGAAAATGTTTTCAAAAGAAACTGGCCACTTCTCAAGGGGGAAGTTAGAGGTAAGATAGTTGCCATGATTCCCAACCCTAACTATTTTTCCCCTGACTGGAAAGGTTTCCAAAGGGAAAACAGAAAGGGAAGAAAGGGGGAATGCTCTGTGTTGTTGGGACAGACAGAGAGAGGAAAAAGACAAATGAAATTGGCTAAGTCTGGTGATGACCAGATAGCCAGGCACTAAGTGCAAACATCTTGCTGTGGGCAGTGGTCTTGCAAGAGAGCAAGGGAGGAGATTCTGGTCCCAGAGGACGAATCTCATGGATGGGTGGCAGATTGAAAGCAGGTGAAAAGAGATGCGCAAAGGTAATCTCAGCTTTCAAGTATTTAACAAGCAACATTGACCCAGGTAAGGACTGAACTGTTCTTTGTTTCTTTTTAAAAAAAAGAAAGAAAAGGAAACCCTAAAACATTGAGGAGGCATGTTGTATTAGATGATTGTAATGTTGTAGTTATTTATTTAGAGATGCGGTAAACGGGGTCCTAACCTAGAGCGCTGATAAGAAAATAGATGGTAACCATTATTGTAGCCTCGGTAGTAAGAGTTGAATTGCTGACTGCAAAAGAATGTATAATGTATATTGCACTTATACCTAGAACCCTAGGGGCAGGGTTCCGTTTTCCCGAATCCTAGGTAGTATTTCCAGAACCTCAGATATAGGGTATTACTTCTAGAATTACTCCAAGAATTAACTGTGGCTGAGAATGAAGCCGAAAAAACATTCACGGGGGGGAAGACCGCTAACGGAATTAGCTTACTGTCCGGTGAAATTATAGACAGGGTGGGTATGCTACTTTTGTTAGTTTATAACATGGAAAGTACCCTTTTAAAACAAATCGAGTATGCTCGATGGCCATGTGTAAATTAAAACACAACAGTAATAATCTGTTACCCTCACTTTAGGGGATTCGAGATAGACACATGACTGCACAGAGCATTTATACCACAATAGACAAATAAACCTCAATTGAGGCGTACTACCAAAATGCGTCTGCAAGGTAACCGGGACAGATTCATATACACAAAAAATACAATTGAGCCACTGTAGTTATAATTATCAGGGTGAATCAAGCAAACAACTCTCAGGTGAGGGCGAACAAGCAATTCATTTGTTACCAAATAAAAAAAAGCTCAGTAGGAAATTACAAGAGTAGAAGACGCAGAAATTGTAACTATGGAAATCTTGTTACTATGAATGAAACTGGTAATTCAAAGAAAGTAAGGCATCATAGCAAAAACTGTAACGTATAACCAAACACAAAGGAAATCAAGTATAATCCATACATGCTTTGACCAAGGAGGGGTAGATTCATTATTGATCATATTCGAACAAACCATTCAACAAACTGAGTGCTGTATCATGACATTCCAAATAGTCAAGGAAATCAACGGAACCATAAAATATCACAGCCAAATCCATTGTTAGAAGTCAAGGAAACTTGATAAACATATGCATATATTGCACGAGTACCAGAAACCGACTCGTCGGGAAATTGTAAGAGTTTGGCTCTCGGCATGTGTCACCAGGCCGAATACTACCCAAACCGAAGTGTTCCTTTAAATTAAAAACTTTAAATTCAACCATAATAGTACAATAGTTACATTTATAGAAAAGTAGGGGAAGCCAACAAAGGGCTCGGTCCCAATGTCTTCACGAAACCTAGCAAGGACCCAAATAACTGAAAGCATAAATACAACTGAGCTAGCCAGAGGCATTGAGCCTGAGAGAGGCCTCGATGAGGCTGGTCCCCTGTGCAGGACAAATTGTCTGAGAACCCAAGCGTCATATGCATAGTTTAAACACAATTCCAATTTAGAAACCCTTGCGCATCAGTTTCTGAGAGAAGAGAGGGAAACAATTGACATATTCAACCGGCCTTAGACCTCATACTTGGAACATCGGAGCTTGAATCCATGTTTGTGGCACTGGGTTCCCAAGCAAAGCCAAATCCGAGGGTGGACATGTGAGAACCCTGCATAGAAGAAACGGTATCAGCTAGTGACTGAGCCATAAAACGTTCTGCTTCATACAAGGCGAGTAAAACTTAAGAGATTCCGAGTATTTGTAACAGTGGCAAACATTGCTGCATGTGAGAAATAGGAATGGCTTACTCGTAGCTGAGTTCGAGTGCATAATTTAGGCGGTAGCAGCATGAACACCACCTAGTAGTAAACTGGAAACCAAGAGCTGAGCGCACAGACCCATGAATGAGAACGACATTCAAGCGGTAGCTTGGGCAAATGGTGGAGGAATGAGCTTCTGCGAAGAGACCATGCAATGTGAATAGACCTGCACCATCTACCACCATTGGATCATCGAGCTGACTCCCAAACCGTTGATTGAGTAAGGATCCCGAGGCGATAGTTGTGTTGGGCAGTGCTGTACTTGCGACGTACAGTGGCAATGCAGACATTAATGAAACATACCAAATCAACAACAGCAAGGTGGTGGAGTCGATGGTCTCAGACTCATGACTCATCCTCCCACACCTAATCGACGGCATATAACAAACCTTTCCGTAGCCAGAGTAAATGTTGAGGATTTCCATCTTCATTGGGAGATGGATCCTTGTACACGTAGGTGGAATTTAATTTGAAATTGCAAAAGTTTAATATAACATGCAAGTGAAGTAATAGCATGAGAATATGTGTAAATGCATGGTATTTAACAGTGATGGTTTACATAGGTTGTAAATGCGAGTAATTAAAAAAAGAAAAAATATTTCGGGAGTGTGACATTAAACTAGTTTTCTAAATTGAAAAGAGAATAAAAGGACCCCGGAAAAAAATATAGATCCATGATAAAATATCAAGTTGGCCTAGGAAGATACCAGCAGCCCCGTTCATCAAAAACTTTGCAAGGCCACTTTGTAGGGCCTAGAACAACATGATGAGCCACACTAGTTTTAAGCTCATGCTTTGATGCGATGATGAAGATAAAACAATTAATCTAATCTCTTGAGATGCAAACATCTTTTAGAGTGAAAGGAGACTGATCCCATTGAAAATCCAGAGTTAAGATGGATCTAGGCTGGACATTAACATTATGTCTAACTCTAAACTCTCGAGCTAGTAAAACAATTAAAAATAAAAAGCATAAATAGGAGAGATGTTGTAATGTTTTCTTTAATATTTTCTCAGCGAATATATATATATTATAATTATATATAATATAATATATAATATATATAATAAATTATAATTTATTATCATGGTCTACATCCCTTTTCAATGAAAAACAAAAGAATCTTTAGACTATATAACTCTCCATGATTTTTTGATCCTGTGCCAAGACCACTATGAAACTTAAAATAATGATTTTCAGGAAGAAATGGAATAGCTCTCTCCCCAAGTTCACTCTAGTAAGGGATGCTCCATCAAAATATGCCCATGGGTATGAGTGGTCAACTACGACCCTCAACTAATTATGCACTTGTGTGGCAACACTAGAGAAAATTAATT
>APFE030059575.1:31815-42115 GCA_000404065.3 Pinus taeda
CGTTGGCACAGGCTGTGGACTGTTTCCCTCTCTGAGGGTTTTAACCACATCAAAATACTGGTGTATTGATCTGTGATCTGTTTGTGAGCGATGTCCTTTTGGTGTTCTGTTTGAGGAACTTACCCTGTAAATTCCTACATCCACAATAGTTTACAAATAATCAAAGATAGAAAATAAACACTATGGGATATGGTCATATCTTCTTGGACAAAAAAGCGTTGAGAAAATCCATATACTAACACATAGGTCCCTCGGAGGGTTTTTTTATAGGCATTTAATTGTAATACATATATAAGTAGTTCTTTTTTCACTTAAAATCGGTCTTGATGTTTAATAACACTTCAGGGGGAAAACAAGGGGTTTGAGCACTAAGTGAAGCTTCCTAGAATAAAGTTCCATGAATAACACCTCATCGTGATATAAGCCCTTTCTAAGGGGGTATTTTTCTTAGGATTAGGGTATGGGCGACATTAACATGTTTTGTACAATACAATTGTGTAACCACCCCTCTCATATCTACCTAGTTTCACTGGCCTTCCAGGGTAAACATGAGAGGAATATTTACTATGACATGACTCAACCTCCTAGGTATAGTTAAGGAAGTGGAATCAACAAAACTAAAACCTTATTGACTTCCCTCAGGTGCTATAGGACCCCCAAGGGCTAAACCACCTGTGAAAATTTGAGAATCCCACCAGAATCTACTACTGCAACAACTCATTAAACTTTCCCTATTTGTTAATTACTAAAACAAATTATCTAATGCTTCCTACAACAAATATCCAAGCTAATACAACTACAACATTCACTTAATTAATTAATTTCCCCAAAACAAGAACGAAAGAATAGAGAAAGATACACACAAGTGATAGTATTTTTTGGACAAATGTCCCCAGAAAAACCCAATGTGGGAAAGATGGTACAACAAATCTGAGGGTTTTTCATTATTATGCAGTAATTTTCTGAATACAACTCTGGATGCCCTCCTGGCAATTGAGTTACAGAGAAATAATTGGCAGAAGAAATCAGTGAGATTACCTCACTCTACCCAGCAAGTCCTGACTGATTCAATAGTTGAACCAACGTGTCCCCGACTATCTCTACATTGTCCCTGCATCAGCCTCTAGGCTCTGTGTCAGCTCTACACTAGGTCTATTTTCTCTCTCGAAGCTTTGAACTCTCCTCGCTTAGATGTCAAACCCTCCTGTAAATTTCAGACTTCTGCTGGGAGGACTGCATTGCATCTGCGTGAGCCCTTATGGCTCAGTGACAACCCCTCTTGGGTCTTGTGCTGCCTCCTCTTGGTGTCTCTCTTCCTCTCTACTGTGTATTCTGGCTCGGGAGAAGATTCTCCAACCAAATTATCTTTGCCCCTCACTGCACAAGCTCACTATCGAAATTCTCCTAGCAGTTTCTCTGCTTCATAAAATCGAACTTCTAAACTCTCTGTGTTTCCTTCTAAGTTACCCTCAAGCCTCCTTGAATAATCTCCTCGTTCACATTCAACGGCCCATATTAAAAGCTAATAAATGGCTAAAATCTTTTCTGCTTGATCCTCATCTTCTTCTAGAAGTTACACCCAAATTTTATATTAATACCCTTTAATTATTTTGTTTTCTTAAGTTTAGACTTAGGGTTCCTTTAAAAATAATTAATTATTTTAATAAAACTATTTCTGGTTGGAATTTCCCAAAACATTTTCTGGGTTCTTTGGAATGCCTATGCCTAAGCCTTCCTACAAAATTTGAGACTTAGAGTGCATCCGATGCTACCAGAAATCAGCACTCCCTCTTAGCGAGGAATGTGCTCTAGCAATGCCTTCAATATGAAGTATCACACTGACTTCATCACATCGTCCTTTGCACTGTTGATGTTTGACATGTTGTCCATCAATTGCTGCACAAATGTTTCATTTATACTACTGCTAACCTTGCCACTATCAACACTACATCTGTACTGCAACTCCCTCTCAATTCTACATCTGTGCTACTACCGGAACTGCAACTACCAAGTACCATTGCACTACAAACTCTTGCTACTCCATCAACAACGGAAAAACATACCAAATTATTGAACTAACTGTGTTTAGTATGATACCATGTGAATGTTGGAGCCTGACTGCTGCTAGTCTCTACGCTGACTCTCTAAATCTATTGCGTTGTTGCTGAGCTCTGCTCTATGCCATCTACACTGGTACCAAGTTTTCTTTGCATTGTTCAGTCTCTGATGCTCCTAGCCACTACAATTGTTTCTCTGACACTCCTTGACACCATCCAACTCTATTCCATCCTGCTACTTCTGATCTGGGCTCCCGTAGCAAAGGAATTGATCCAAGAGGTGGCCTCGTCAAGGATCCTACCCATCTGTAGCTCTTTCAAACTACGACTCCAAATCATCCCACCTCCCTCATGGAGGTATCTCGGCTATCATGGCGAACTCCTCTTCCTCGATCTTCATGGGTGCAACCTTCGAATCATGATTCTCATCTTTGGCCTTCCTCTTGAGAGGACACTGAATTGTGTAGTGACTTGTCTCACCACACCTGAAGCACTTTATCTTTGAGACATCCTTCTTACATCTCTATTGATCCTACTACCCTTTTAATGTGAGGGCTGCATTATCGTCCCCCTCCTTGGACTTTGACCCACTTCTGCTTCCTTCAAGCTCATACTTGACCAAGTCTCTCCTCAGCTCCTTTTTCTTGAGAGCTTCCCACATCACATGCCAATTTGGCAAAGTCGCCCTACCCAGGATACTCTAGACAAAGACTTTCCACTCATATAAGACAGAATTGAGGGCCACTCTAACCAACTATGAGTCTTGTGTAGACCTCATAGTAGATAACTCATCACGGGTCTCTTGAAGCTTGGTGAGGAATGGATCCACACTCCCCCTTCTACACTTGAGTAGATCTCAGCTTCTGCTCTAAGTACATCTTTTGCTGCTAGGAAGATCCTTAATACATCGTTACCAAGGCATCCACAATCTCCTTAGTAGTCCCTCTGCTAGCTACGTGACAAACCATGTGATCCTTTAATCCATCAAGTATCATCCTCTTGGCCTTCACCATTTCTGCTTGCTACTTCTTCAGCGGATCTGCATCTACAGGCACAACCACCATGTTGTCGACATAGGTCTTGATAGAATACTCATATTTTTAAGATGGCATAGTTGGATGCCCCATCCAACCTGTCCTAATATCTCAACCCACTGGTTTTCATCTATGCCAAACAAATGTCGAACTACTCCTCTCTATTTCTTACTGCTGGTGCTCAGCTTATAAGAAAAAGGACTTCTTGGCGAGAAATCTACTTAGGAAAAAAATTCCCTTACTGTGCCTCTCCTCTCTCTTCTAACGATTTTCTGCCCAGAAAACTACCTGTGAAAAAATTGCATCCCACTAGCTCTTTCCTTACATTGAGGCTCTGCGTTGCTACCTCTAGCACGATAAGGTTTTGATCTGGAAGCCCTTCCTCTCTGTCGACTCACTCAAAGAGAGACTTTCGTCGAAAATTCAGCCCTCCTGGTTGGGATTGCGTAATCCATTTGGGGATTCGAACTGTTGCCTTCTACAGCTATTCGATCTCCTTCTCTGCTCAGCTTTGGGTTCTCTGGTACTTCTCTTCTTGCTTCACCTGCACTGCTCTAATACAATGTGAAAATTCGAGAATCCCACGTAAATCTACTATTGTAGCACCTGATTAAACTTCTCCTATTTGTTAATTACTGAAACAAATTATCTACTTCTTCCTACAACAAATATCGAAGCTAATACAACTGCAGCCTTCACTTAATTAATTAATTTTCCCAAAACAAGAACAAAACAATAAAAAAAGATACACACAAGTTGTTCAAATGTGGCAACAAGAATATTCCAATTTTAATTTGTCCTTGAATTAAAATTCAGAATTAAAATTTGAATTTAGTCTCACCAGCTGATTGAAAAATAATTAATTAATTCATCTTGGATTAATTAGTTGGAGAAATTCAATCTAGAAGTCTTTGTGAAGTCATGCAACAATTATCCCTTAAATTAAGGAGATTATCCCTTAATTAAGGAGATAAGGATGAGTTATAATTGAGTTGTAATTAGTTAGCTCAGTTAACTAAGTTATGTCCTGTTAAATTAGTTCCAAATAGTTTGAGGAACTAATTGTGAGTTCAGTTAGTTAATGCATGCATGCATCAAACTAGTGTACTCCAGATAGCTGAAGGTTCTCTCATAAATAACTCATGCATGTCTATTGAGAGAAAGACCCAGTTGAGATTAAAGACAGGGACAGTGTACTATCAGTTGCAAAAAAATTCCTATAAGGAAAACTCTTGCATGCAGAAGGAATAATTTCCTTGATATTTGCACAGTTTTACAAGGTGTAAGATCACTGTGAGTGATCAGTGTTACACATGGTAACAGTAGGATCACCCAAGAAAAGCTGTGCTAGGAAATAGGAGCTTGGAGGGCAGTGTGGAGGACTTAATGAGAAGTCTATTTTGCTTGTGAGTATCTGTGAGGATTGTACTGAGAGTTGGCTAGCTGTGAGAGCTAAAGCTGTGTGTAATCCTGAGATATTTCCACTTGTATGATAATACAGATAGTGGAGTTTTTAGCTAAGGCTTTCCCCTGAGTATTCTACTATGTTTCATGTACATTGATTCTGCTTATATGTGTTCTGCTTGATCTTGCTCAAATCTATTAAGCTTCCACAAGTTTTATTGTAGAAGTAGATTAAATTATTTTGCTTTAGTTATATTGCATTATCAGGTTAATCTATAGTGAGAATTTCTACATGGCATTGGAGCAAAGGTTATGAGAGTTGTGAATAGTATACGGAGAAGAGAATTCGAAGTTTGAAGTTCAGGATTGCAGGTACAAATCGAATTCATCTTATACTTTAGGTTGGTCAATGGCATTCTATGGCTTGAGACTCGAGTATGCCTTGGAAGGCAACTCGAATTACATAGCATGGAAAGATAGAATGGAAGCTATATTAGAAGACAATGGTTTGAAGGATTTTATTGATCAAGAAATCCCCAAGCCAACTGTAGCTAATGCACAAGAATTGGCTGAATAGAAGAAGTGTGTGATGAAGGCGAGACAGATTCTTCTGGAGGGAGTTCGAGACCATATTGTCTCGAGTCTCCATGGGAAGGATACTCCATTTTCAATGTGGAAGACATTGAAGGACCTCTATCAGAACAATAGCGACCAGAGGAAACTGGTGCTCAAGGATAAGCTTCGGAAAATCAAGATGGAGAAGGGTGATACTATTTCTACATATGTGAACAAGCTCACCACCTGCAGAGATGATCTTGGTAGTGTGGGAATAACTACTGCTGATGATGATATGGTGAGCCTTGCTCTCCTCGTTCTTCCAAAGAGCCGGAATAGCTACCAAGACTCTGTAAATGGAAGAGAGAAACTGTCAGATTGGGAACGACTGTGGTCAGATCTCATGTAGGAGGAGATTAGAAGGAGCACTCGAGATGGTTATTCATCAAAGAATGATGTTGAAGAAAATCTGGCCTTAGTGAGTAAGGCAAGGAAAGGGAAAGGGAAGGCTTCCCATTCCAAATCGAATTCTTCTCATGGAGGGAAGAAGGGTGACAAATATAAAGTGAGATGCTTTAATTGTCATGAGATGGGACATTATGAAACTAATTTCCCGTTGAAGAAGTCCAAGAAGGGATCCACAAAAGGATCGGAAGGTGACGCATTAGCCTCTCAGTTCGAAATGGACTTTACCCTCATCGCATGTATGGTTTCATCGATGGTGGGTTGTGTTTGGTATCTTGATAGTGGAGCTTCATTCCACATGACCGGCGATAAAAGTTTATTCAGTACCATGGACGAGAAAGACCTCAAGACGCGCATAGAGATGGCTGATGACGGAAAGTATAGTGTTTCAGGAGTTGGCACGGTTGCGTTTCAGAGGGAGCATGGAGCTCCTCTCACCTTGACAGATGTGAAGTATGTGCCTGGATTGAAGAAGAACTTGGTATCGTTCATGATGTTGGAGGACAAAGACTACGATGTTGTCTTCAGTAAAGGAAAGGAATTCCTAAGACACATAGCCACGAGTGAGACCAATGTTGAAAACAGCAACAAGAATGCTAAAAATAGAAGTGCTAAAAATAACACTGCTATAAATAGCATTTTGGGATACATTCCAATTTTAGTTAGTCCCTAAACTAAAATTGAGAATTAAAATTCGAATTTGATCTTAGCAGCTGTTTGTAAAAGAATTAATTAATTCATCTTGAGTTAATTCGTTATAGAAAATCAAACATGAAGTCTATGTGAAGACATGCAACAGTTTCCCCTTTGATTGAGGAAGTTATCCCTTGATTAAGGGAGATAGGATGAGTTGTACTTTTGAGTTGTAATTAGTTATCCGGTTAACTGAGTTAAGTCCAATTAGATTAGTTCCAACATTGTGGACTGATTGTATGTTCAGTTTAGTTAATGCATGCATGCATGTAACTCTGCACTTCAGATAACTAATATCTCCATAATTAACTCATGCATGTTAGTTCAGTCAGAGACCCAGTTGAGTCAGATATGGGACAGTGTACTATAGTTGTAGGAATATTCATTGAGGATATCTCTTGCATGTAGAAGGAATTCATTCCTTGGAGATTGCGCAGTTACTTCTGAGTTTGGTGAGTTGTGTGAGAGGCCAATTCACACAGGTGGCAACATTGGACCCCAGGAGAAACTGCGCAAGGAAATAGGAGGCTTGGAGGATTGGAGGAAGGCAGATATGTTGTCTATTCTATCTATGAGCAGCATTGAGGGATTGTACTGAGAGCTGGATAGCTTGTGAGCTAAAGCTTTGTGCAATCCGGACATATTTCTACTTATATGATAATACAGAGATCGGGGTTTTTAGCTGAGGCTTTCCCCAGAGTATTCTTCTGTGTTCATGTGTGATTGCTTTCTGATTCTCTGTTATATGTGTTCTATTTGATCTTGCTCAAAATCGATTAAGCTTCCACAAGTTTGTTTGTAGAAGTAGATCAAGTATTTTTCTTTAGTATATTGCATTATCAGGTGATCTACAGTGGGAAATTATACATGGTATCAGAGGAAAGGTGATCAAAGCAAAGAACAATATACAAAGAAGGGAGAAGTTTGAAGTTTCAAGTTCCTGATTATAGAATTCAAATTCTTATCACATCTCCAATTTCACCAGTGGCATTCAACGATTTGAGGCTCGAGTATGCCCTTGATGGTAACTCGAATTATATAGCTTGGAAGGATCGCATGGAAGTGGTATTAGAGGACAACGGTCTAAAGGAATTCATTGATCAAGAAGTCCCCAAGCCAACAATAGCTAATGCCCAAGAATTGGTGGAATGGAAGAAATGTGTGGCTAGAGCGAGGAGAATCCTTCTGGAGAGAGTTCGAGACCACATAGTCTCGAGTCTACATGGGAAGGAGACACCATTTTCAATGTGGAAAACACTAAAGGATCTATATCAGAACAAAAACGATCAGAGGAAGCTGGCGCTAAAAGAAAAGCTTTGGAAAATCAAGTGTGAAAAGGGTGACACAATCTCTACATATCTGAGCAAGCTAATCACTTGCAGGGATGAGCTTGGAAGTGTAGGGATCACAACAGCCGATGATGACATGGTGAGTGTTTCTCTACTCAGTCTTCCTAAGAGATGGCATAGCTACCAAGACTTGGTAAATGGAAGAGAGAAACTGCCAGATTGGGAATGAGTTTGGTCGGATTTGATGCAGGAGGAGATAAGAAGAAGCACCAGAGATAGATCTTCATTAAAGCAAGATGATGAAGAAAGTATAGCCTTAGTGAGTAAGGCGAGGAAAGGGAAAGGGAAGGCATCCCATTCCAAATCCAGTTCTTCCCATGGTGGGAAGAATTTTGACAAATAAAAAGTGAGATGCTTTCATTGTCATGAGGTGGACCATTATGCTACGAATTGTCCACAGAAGAAATCCAATAAGGGATCCTCGAAGGGATCATATGGTGAGGCATTGGCCTCACAGTTCGAATTGGATTTCTCCCTCATCGCATGCATGGTTTCATCGATGGTGGGATGTGTTTGGTACCTGGATAGTGGAGCTTCATTCCACATGAATGGTGACAAGAATCTTTTCAGTACCTTGGAGGAGAAGGATCTCCAAATGCAGATTGAGATGGGTGATGATGGAAAGTACTGTGTTTCGGGTGAAGGTACGGTTGTGTTTCAGAGGGAGCATGGAGCTCCTCTCACCTTTACTGATGTAAAGTATGTACCGGGTCTGAAGAAGAATCTTGTGTCCGTTGCTATGCTGGAAGACAAAGACTATGATGTAGTATTTAGTAAAGGAAATGTATTCCTGAGGCGTATCGGCACTGGATAGACCAAGAGGATTGGGATTCGAGTAAAGAATCTCTATAAGTTGGAGGTAGATGACTGTGCTGCATTGAGTTCCAAAGCAGAGTTGGTGCAGAGCCAAGATGTTTGCGAGCTATGGCATAGAAGATTGGGCCACTTGCACCATGGGGCCTTGAAGATCATGTAGCAGATTTATACCAGACATACCAAGGGAAAACTGGAGCAGACAAATACATGTAAAGGTTGTACCTTAGGTAAGTATGCAAAATATTCCTTTCAGGATCGAGACAATAGAGCTAGAGCAATCCTGGAGCGAGTTCACACAGATATGTGTGGACCATTCTGTACAACCTCCACCGCTAAAAAAAGGTACTATGTTATTTTTATTGATGATTTTTCTCGTAGATGTTGGATCTACTTTATGCAGAAGAAGGATTAGACCTTCTCAAGGTTTTTTGAGTTTAAAGCCTTGGTAGAGAAAGAATCTGGAAAGAAAATAAGGGTCTTGTGTAGCGACAATGGTGGAGAGTATGTCTCCCAACAGTTTAAGGACTTCTACGCAGCAGAAGGAATTAAACAGGAATTGACGACACCCCATAACCCACAACAGAATGGGGTTGCCGAAAGGAAGAACAGATCGATTGTGGGAGCAACTCGAGCAATATTTCATGACCAAAGCCTACCACTTCATTTGTGGGTTGAGGCATGCAATATAGTAGTATACTTGCAGAACAAAAGCCCACACCATATACTGGGGATGAAGACACCAATGGAAGCCTTTTCCAGGAAGCGACCAGATGTGAGTCACTTCAGGATCTTTGGATCATCGGTTTATTGCCATATGACCAAAGATGCCCGGAAGAAGCTAGATCCAACAACTGAGTTGGGGATGCTTGTGGGGTACACTGATACACCCCACAACTATCGGGTGTTCCTGCCTACCATTCAAAGGACAGTGGTACGCAGAGATCTAAAGTTCGACGAGCAAAAATCCATGCGAGTATCACTTGAGGGGGAGCTCAAGTTGCATGCAGATGAGGAACTTTTAGTTCCTAAGGAGGAGGAGCCTCAGACTGATGCAGAGCAGCCACATGCAGAGGATCCGGGAGTGGAGACATCCACTCATGCAGAGTCTTCCAGAGATGGGTAGAAATTCTCAAGGGAAGTTGATAGGTTGATGTTGGATGCGCGAGAGAATGTGGGATAGCCATCTTCGCAACGCAGATAGAGGAGGTCACCCAAGCGGTACACTGGTTACATGGCCCTGGTTGGGGAGTGTGTAGAGTCCGAACCTTCTTCATTCGAGGAAGCAGTGCAGCAACAAGTCTGGGTTGATGCTATCGTGGAGGAGTACGACTCCATCATTCGGAACTGTGTTTGGGATGTTGTCCCAAGACCTCACGACAAGTTAGTGGTGAGTTCCCGATGGCTTTACAAGGTAAAGCAGGTAGTTGATGGCAGTGTTGAGAAACATAAGGCAAGGTTTGTTGCCCGTGGTTTCTCACAGGTTGAGGGGATCAACTACAATGAGACTTTTGCTCTTGTAGTAACGTACTCATCCATCAGATCAATGTTGGCACTATCAGCTCAGATGGGTTGGAAGATCCATTAGATGGATGTGAAGACCGCGTTACTCAATGGGAAGATTGAAGAAGAGGTGTACATTGAGCAGCCAGAAGGTTTTAAGACTTTCAATCATGAGTCGCATGTGTGCCGACTCAAGAGGGCTTTGTATGGGCTGAAGCAAGCACCTCGTGCTTGGTACACTAGGATCGACAAATATTTCACCAGGTTAGGCTTCACCAAGAATGAAGCAGATGTGAACCTTTACCACATCATGGTAGAAGGTAAGCCATTGATCATTGTTCTTTATGTTGATGATCTGATTTTGACAGGTGATGATCAGTTGATCAAGTCTTGCAAGGAGGACCTTGCAAGAGAGTTCGAGATGAAA
>APFE030059581.1:0-42845 GCA_000404065.3 Pinus taeda
AATATATAAAAATTTAAATATATGTACAATCATAAAGAATTAATGATTTAAACACAAAGATTAAATTTATATCACATCACATTTACTCATGAGTCATGAATGATCACATAATGACAATAAAAATATAGGAAAATCCAAAAGCAACCATTAAAGTTTATTATATATCCAAGGGCAAAATCTCAAAATCAGCCTTTATTTATATTAGTATATGAGACTGCAAGTACAATAAAGACTATAAGGCTGCAAGAACTATAGAGACAAGTCACAAAAGACTAATCCTCATCATAACAATCCTCATCAAAAATAGAAGCAGCAGAATGCTCAACAGTGGATGGTGGTGCTGAAAAAGATGATGCACCAATTCCACTTCCAGAATCGTCCTCAATATTCAGGGCAGCAAGAGAGAGATCTAAATCAGGATTTTCTGCATCCACATCCCATTCTTTAGAAGGACCACTGTTGTATTCTGGACCCCTACGAGATGCAAGGCGAAGGTTGGAGTGCACATAAACAAGATCCTCTGCTTTCTGTGAGCCCAACCTATTGCGCTTCACAGAATGAATAAAACCATAAGTGCTCCAATTCCTTTCTGCTGATGAAGAGCTTGCCACTTGTGAAAGAATACGTATGGCAAGGTTTTGCAGTTGTACTCCATTTGCTCCATGACAAATCCACCACCTAACTGGATTCATGGTGCTTCTCTCCTCCAAAGCTGATATATCTGCATAATCATCTATTCCTGCAGCAAAACTGGCAAATTCCTCCTCTACCTCCCTATGTAGATGAGAAGGAAACATTCTCATAAGGGCTTTTTTCACCCCATTAGCCACCTCTCTATCCTTATGGGGTGCCTTCCTCTTTCCATTGCTTTGAGCAATAAGCTCCTCATCATAAAATTTGGGGTTCAAAGCATGTGCTAAAGTGTGCAATGCAGTGTTGAAATTGTTCCACCTATCAACAATGATTTTCTTGACCAAATCAGCAAAATGATCATCAAACAACAAAAGTTGTGGAGACTCTTGCGAAATGGTTTCCATAGTTTTCTCAACAATGGAATCCATGCCATCATATACCTCTCCTAAGAAAGGTTGGTCAGTGTCAGCACTCCGGAGAAGCTCAAATGCAGGGGTTGTTGAACTTTAGCCAAGAAATCTACCTTTGCTCATCCACCAATCCTTCATCAAGGCACAATCTACGCACCCATAGATCCCCGCTCTGAATCTGCTTTCTCCATCAACCCAAAGTTGGACTCACCACCATAGAAACTAATGCATGCTTAACCTCAACAAGGCGGTCGCAACATTCCGAAGTTTGTGAGGATATCTTAGTCTCAGCAACTTTTAAACAACTCCAATTTGGAGTACTCTCGAAATATGGCTAAGACTTGGTGGTGGTTGGTGATGAATTTATAATCTCCCTTGATCCCCTGTGAGTTCCTTTATCCAGGAAACTTTTGTTGTCGATCTCCTCTAAGATCAGTATTTCAGGATTATGGACAATGCATGGTGTCCAAAAGATGTGGTTCTACCTCCCCTCAATAATTAATAACCTGAGCTTTTGCAAACTGCGTGCATTATCCGTGATAACTTGCACCACCTTGTTAGGCCCTATTTGTTCAATAGCTTTTATAATAACATCAACAATGAACTGTGCATCTTTCACCTCTCCTGAGCAGTCTTTTGCCTTGATAAACATTGCTCCTTTGGGGGAAGTGGCAATGATATTTATCAATGGTCTGTGCCTCATATCTGTCCAACCATCTGAGACTATGGTAACCCCAGAGCTACTCCAAGAAGAACGAATTGGAGATAAAATTTCCTCCACAAGTTCCTTCTCATTTTTGAGAAGCTGGGTTCTGACTTTCTCATAGTTGGGCCCCTTGTACCCTTGAGGAGCTTTGTTAACTGCCCTTATCATATCTTGCCAGTAAGGAGAGCGAACAACATTGAATGGGATACCACATACATAAATGCACCTAGCCACTCTGGAATCAGTCTCTTCTCTTGCTTGCACATTAACCAATCTAGCAATTCTGCTATCCTGAACTGAAGGGGATGCCCCTGGGCCTCTGGTATTTTCGGGTGTTGGTTGTTCATGTTGTTCAGTGTGACCAGCGCTCCTCTTTCTTGCTTCAGCTACAATCCTTGGCTCAATGTTAGATGGAGTTTGACTCAGCTCATCATGCCTTCTCTTATTACCATCTGCCTCATCTTGCTCTCTTTGATATGCCCTCCTTACCAATGGATCTGCTGTTTTTGTGCAACGTGAAATCCCCTGTCCTCCTCCATGCAATAGATGTGCCCTCACTCTTGGGTAGGAGCCCTTGTACGTATTATTGCAAAGATTGCATCGCCATTCCCATGAGCCACCACCTCCACATCTTTCAAGCTTCGTCACATGCCTCCAAAGAGGATAATATTCAACCCTTCGGTTGGCCTTAGGGTTTGAACTTGCAGTTGCACTTTGGCTGGAAGCCATTGCTGCAAAAATAAATTTAAAAAACAGATCTATAAATAAAAAACGTATTTCATATTTCTGGCTGCATAAACCCTAGAAAAATTCAAGAAATAGTAAGAAAATAGCCATAAAATGAATGTGGCTTACCCAAATTAATTCTTTGTGGCTGAAACTACCCTAAAATGCCAGAAAAGAGGAGAAATATGGCTGTAGCTGAGCCAAATCTGCTGCAAAAATAAATAAAAAACGTATTTCATATTTCTGGCTGCATAAACCCTAGAAATGAATTTGGCTTACCCAAATTAATTCTTTGTGGCTGAAACTACCCTAAAATGCCAGAAAAGAGGAGAAATATGGCTGTAGCTGAGTCAAATCTGCTGCAAAAATAAATAAAAAACGTATTTCATATTTCTGGCTGCATAAACCCTAGAAAAATTGAAGAAATAGTAAGAAAAAAGCCTCAAAATGAATGTGGCTTACCCAAATTAATTTTGTGTGGCTGAAACTACCCCAAAATGCTAGAAAAGAGAAGAGAAATATGGTTGTAGCTGAGCCAAATCTGCTGTTGCTGAAATCTCTTTCTCTTGCTGCTGAAATCTCTTTCTCCTGCTACTGAAATCCACTTTGCTGATGCTCAATGCTCAAAACACCCTAGCTGAAAGCCTGAAACAACTGCCAGTCTCCAAGAGAAACGACTTGCTGAATAGTGTGAGGAGAGAATGAGACAAACCTCTCTTTTATAACTTCATAGAGGCTTCTAGAATAAACCCTAAACCCTAAGAAATATTAGAAAACAAATAAAATTTTAAAAAAAATTTAAAAAAAAGTCGTTTTTTTATGAAACGCAGGCTGTACGGCCGTGAAACGCGTTTCCAGCCGTACCACCTGCGTTTTCGGCTCGGGAAACGAGGTGGTACGGCCGGAAACGCGTTTCACGGCCGTACCGTACACGGAAACGAGTTTCGTTTCCGTTTCCGATCGGAAACTCACCCCCCCCTGCGTTTCCTGCAACTTAGATTGGTTGTCTTCTTAAAGGCCCGATGAGTTTGAATTTGTTTTACCGCTGAGTAACGATGGTGATGTTATGTTCCAGACTCATTGATTTTGAAAACTTATGTTATTTTTGAGACTCCAAACTATGTATGTCAACGTTTAAGCTTTGATCTAATTTAGTTCCAACATTGTTATGCTGTAAGTAATTATGGTTGCGTTTTGAATTTCATTTTACTGAGTTAATTTAGCTTGCTCCAGGCGTGGCAAGGGCCCACCACCTCTGGAACCAATTTTATAGTTAGTCTAGATCTAGGATTAGTTTACTGTGTTAATTTTACATAGCATATCGTGTGATTGTTTAGTTTTCGAATGGTTTAATTGATTTCGTACCTAAGTTTTTATTTCGATCTTGTAGATTAAATTGACAAACTAAACTTCCCTGATTAATCCATAGACGCTGAGCAACGACTTAAATTGTTAATTGTCTCTTCTAAAGAGCCTCATCATACAGATGTGTTGTGAATCTTTCTAATTTGAATTATTAATAGAATTTTGAATAGTATTCTGAACCTTATATTTTGTAACCCTTTGAATTCAACAGTGTACATGGATACTTCAGCATTATGTTTCTCAATTGATTGTGTTGTCTAATGAATACAGGATTGTTTACATTGGAATTGCTCGCAGGGTTATGAAATTACTTTGAGTTTTGTGAGAAGAATGGTTTGGTTTCTCAAACTTTGTTTGGTAGTTCTAGATCTATAAGATTTGTGTAACAATTTAGTTTCTTGAATTTCGCCAGTAGTTTTGGACTTACGAACTCTGTGTGATCTTGTAGAAGTTTTGCTGCGATTTAAGCCTTCGACTTTGGTGCGTATGCAATCATTTTGACTTTGTTCCATTCACGAACAATAGTTAGGTTTCTTAAAATTGTTATCATAGATAGTAGTCAGATTTCCCTTTTGAATAGTAGTTAGGTTTCTTTCGGTTTCGATTGCGAATAAGTAGTGCAACTATAGTCTCAATTAGGAACAGAGGTTTTGGTTTGTTTAAATTGTCACTTAGATTTCCTTCCAGTGTGATTAGCATAGTCGATTTGATAAATTTCTCAATAGTAGGGTTTAGTTTCCTTAAATGTCATTTGTTTAGATTGCTTTGAGTATCATTTCAATTGATTTGAGATAGGTAGTCTTTGCATTTGAATGTTGAATGTCTTTCTTTGATTGAGTTAAATTAGAGAACTCCAGAGCTTAATTTCAATTTCGCATTCACTAGCTTAATTTCGATTTCACATTCACTAGTTTATTTTAGGTTTCGATTTCATTAGCTTAGTTTAGATTTAATTTTCATGCTCTTTGATCTAGTGATTCATGTTTTGTCTTGATCAGCATTAGAACAGTCGAATGAGTGTTTCCCATTAAACGTAATTTGAATTCTGTAATTAGCATTTCATAAGTCAGAGTGATTTTACTGTTAAGAGAAATAGCGTTTGAAACGATTTGTTTGAGTTTTGCATTATAAAAGTAATTTGTAGCAAGCTTGTCTTAGTTGTAATATTCTTGTTTAAACGAGTGATTGAATAGAGTTAAAATGGTTTCTATAGGATTTAATGAATGAGTTCTTCAATATTTAGTGAGTGAGTTTGTTGAGCATTGAGTCTTTTAAAACAAGTACGATTTCTTTGAAGCTTTGTTAGAGCAGCACACTTGATTCATGGTTGAATGCTTTAAGTAGATAGAGGAGTTTGAGTAAATAGGTTTTTGTACTTAAACATTGACTATAAGAAGAAATCACCTACTCTCTAATTAGATCTTGAATCTGAACCAATACGAAATGTAACTCAATGATTACGATACCTGGTTGATGATTTAATATTAGGAGCTTTAAAATAATGAATTAAAACTCTCAATAGAGAGCTACTCTCATGTCAAATGATCACACTGAGGATTTTTGTATGCCTCATTAGAGATTTCTGACTTGCAATTTGAGGAAATTTTTTGGATGCCTTTGGGATGTACTTTGATCTATGGATCTTTATTGCCATCTTTATGGAGCTTCTAATGCATTGTTGATGGATGGATGTACTCTACATCGTCTTGTAAGTGTTTCTTGTTGGTGAAATTATCTTGCAAATAATGTCTAATGCATGGAATTTGTTATCATGATAAGAATTCATACTCTTGTTTTATTGAATACCTTTCAAAATTGTAATCTTGGGAAGTTTTGAATGTGTTACTCATTGATGATGTGGAAAGAATGTTCCTAGTGGATAATGATTGCATTTAATCCATGAAACTCCATTAACTAATGTTAAGGAAGGTAATTGTTGGTAGGGGTAACTAGAGCTTCCTCTTTTAGCCTCCTTGAAGGTCAATTTAGCCAATTATAAGCACCCATGACTCCATACTCCCAGTGGTCTAGGCACTAGTCAAGTCCCTTAGTGGTCAAATTTGGATTTAATCCATAAATTTTCCTTTTCTCTTCTTAAATTTCATCCCTTTAAGGATAAGGAGGCTTTTCGAGGGCTTGATGCGAATTTCAATAGAGGAGGAAATTTTGAGTTTGGCTTTGATAAAAATCTTTCTTTGTGTCTCCTCTAAAGGTATTCAAGTTTTGGTGGAATTCCTACGACGGATTCTCCATAAATTTTGATGCCCTGGTTGTCACATCAAGAGGGGACTCTAAAGGCTAATCCTTCAACTTGACGATTCTTTTAAGGCAATCTCTCTAGTACTTGGTGAAGTAAATCATTCATTGCCTTTTTCCTCCCCTACCTTGACCTTGGATGCACATATATATCATGTCAATTTTCAACCCTAGGTCTTATGTAGTTTATTTTCCAAGTGGTTTTTCATGGAAAGCCTTAATAGCTCCTCCCAAAGCTTGAACATTGTTGAACCTTTCCATTGAATGAGCTACCTTGCCTCACTTCAAGCCTATCATAGAGACATTTGTCACAAGTGAGTAATACTAGGACTCCCCTCATCCATGAAAATCCGAGAAAAGTAGGGGACTTAGGCTATGGTGATAGTGGGCCTTTGTCCCAAGTGTTGTTGTGCCCTCTAGCTTTTGCATATTCACAAGGCTTGATAGTTTGTGCAACAACAAGTACTTGTGGAGAAGGTGCCCAAGACTTGGGTTGCTAAAGCACCTCACAAGAATAACATGGAATATAGTGAAAGCAACTAGTCATCAGGGACAAAGATCATTGGTGCATATAAGTGAACCAAACTTGAATGTTATGGGCAATTTAGTAATTCAAACAAGGATCCATTATGAAACCAGTACCCTGATCTCACAATGGTGTTTTTTTCCCTCGGTAGGAGTGGCTAAAGGTCAACCCTATTAGGTGCTTCCAAGCCCTAGGGGGAAGTGACATTTCCCTAGTCCATCCTTCAATTGATAAGTATTAGTGAATAATAATGATGGTAATGGAGGGGATAAAACTTCATGGCGAAGAGCCATGGTCAAAGGGACCAACTAATGGGGGTGTCCACATCCTAAGTGTATAGATGTGAGAAGAGAGTATTCGTGGATGCATGAGTTTCCAACTCAACCTTTGTTTTTCCATCTGTTAAGTTATGGTATGTTCTATGCTTATAATAGTTTACTTCTTTTCCTTATTATATTCCACAGATTAGCAATCACATGTACATAAAGTAAAGTGCAAATAGAACATTAAACGATCGACAGAAAACGAGCCAAGACAAGAGACACAAGATGTGGCGGCTAGCCAAGGACAAACCCCACAATGTGTGGGGAAACCCTTTGATCAAATCTTCTTTTATCTTCAATAATTCAGCAGAGAGAAATAGTACAATAAATCTGATTCATATCAGCAGTGGAAAACCCTAGATCAGCAGCATTAGCATTAGCGACTTCATTATCAAACTAGGGTAGATGATATCTCACAAACCGTTCGTCGAATTGACTTCGTTCCACCACCAAAAGTTGTGGCTTTCATAGGAGATCTAGATGGACCTACAGCGCAGTTCCAAAGAGGAGATCTTCTAGTCCACGTAGGTCAATATTTACTTCTGCAGTTGCAGCTTCAGTTTCAATAGTTTCTGGCCTCAAACTAGGGCAGTCGATATCTTGCAAACCGTTCGTCGGATTGACTTCATTCCACCACCAAAAGTTGCGGTTTTCAGAGGAGATCCAGATGGACCTACAGTGCAGTTCCAAAGAGGAGATATTCTAGTCCACGTAGGTCAATCTTTACTTCTGCAGTTGCAGCTTCACATTCAACAAATTCCGGCTTCACATGTGTGAGAGAGAGACCCATTTCTGCGCAGTAGAGAAGAGACTCATTTTTGCGCAGTAGAGAGAGAGATGTGATGAGATGAGTGAGTGCAAAAGAGGAAAAGTCCTCTTATATTTATACACAATGTTGGTGTTTGATTAGATGCGACTGTTGGGCTTCTGAGCGTACATGAGTTGTAGGTCGGCTTGATAATAATTGCATAATCAAAATAAATTCATATCTCCATGAATACTTATCAAAATCAGATGATCTTTATATCAATCCTACACCTCTCGACGAGAGGAATCTAATAAAAATATTATCAGCCATAAATAAGATGACCCACATGAAGTTTTGCCCCGGTTGCCAATTTTAACACTCCCTCTCAACTAGGGAGAACTTCATCTGTAATCTATCTATCGGTCGTTACTATTCATCCATCAAATGCACTACCCTGTACAGCCTGACCCTTGCCCTGCTCTGCTCTATTTTGCCTGTTCTACTTTGTCTTGTTCTGCCTTGTACTGATCTATATTGTTCTACTCTGTTCTGCTCTGCTCTTGCATTGTTCTGTTCTGCTCTGCTTATGTCCGAATTATGAAGAAGAAGAATTGATCGAGGATGTATCATACTAACTCAAAAGTCAGTCTCAGAGTATGTACCACTGGTCCCAAACCAGTCTCAACCAACCCAAAGTAAGCGTCATAGTGAGTACAACACCATTGGTCCCAGACCAGTATCATCCTCCACTGACTCAAAGTCAGCCTCAAAATGTGTACTACTGGTCCCAGACCAGTCTCAACCGACCCGAAGTCAGCTTCATAGTAAGTACCACTCCTACCACTTGGTCCCAGACCAGTGTCGCAGTCTCAGAGAGTGTACCACTGGTCCCAGACTAGTCTCAACTGACCCGAAGTCAATGTCATAGTATGTACCACTCTCACTGGTCCCAGACCAGTCTCAACTGACCCGAAGTCAATGTCATAGTATGTACCACTCTCACTGGTCCCAGACTAGTACTGCACTGACACGAAGTCAATCTCTAAGTATGTATCACTGGTCCCAGACCAGACTCAACCGACCCGAAGTCAATGTCATAGTAAGGTACAACTCTAACCACTGGTCCCAAACCAGTATTGCAGTCTCAGAGAGTGTACCACTGGGCCCAGACCAGTCTCAACCGACCCGAAGTCAGCGTCATAGTATGTACCATTCTCACTGGTCCCAGACCAGTACTGCACTGACACGAATTCAGTCTCGGAGTATGTACCACTGGTCCCAGAGCAATCTCAACCGACCCGAAGTCAGTGTCATAGTAAGGTACAACTCCTACCACTGGTCCCATACCAATATCATTGATCCCAAATCAATGGAGGTCATCCTAACGTAGGGAGTACGGTAGATACAACAATGCGTCCATCGGTACTACTATGGTCCCTAACTTCATTTCCCTACTCATTGATTAGATGAGAAGTACTTCCCATGAGTCCCAGACTGCATGGGTAGGATGCCTCAACAGGAGAACTAATCAATCCTACCCTCACGGGAGAATACATCAATCCTGCTACAATCGCCATGGAGAACACATCAATCCAGGCCTCACAGGAGAACACATCAATCCTGCTACAGTTGCCATGGAGAACACATCAATCCAGGCCTCACAGGAGAACTAATCATCCTGCTACACGAGAACGAATCATCCTGTTCCACAAGAGAGCGAATCATCTTGTCCCACAAGAGAGCGAATCATCTTGTTCCAGTGCGCACCACCAAGGGAGGGTGAGTCACCCTGTGATCGTATGTTGCTCTAGTAAGAACCGCAAGCCCTCAGAGCTCCCATAGTTCAATGTATGCAACATGCAGGACCCTTGTACAAGGGTTTCTTGACGACTCCAAGTCGTTTGGGAAAATCACAGGTTAGATCTTTCCTTGAGGCTTTAACAAGGTGTATCGACCTGTACATCATCTTAATGTGATGGAGCCTCCTTGCTCATCGACTTACCATATCCCAAATGATGTCTATCTGCTGGAGCAATCGATGAATACGAAATTCCTCAATAATCGAATCACAACTCTGGTTGTTACAGAGAATCACAGTGGTATCCAATGTAAATCTAAGTAACTCACTGAAGAGCTTTCGCAACTAGACTGCGTCACACGAGGTCATGCTAGCAGCAATATATTCTGCTTCGGTGGTGCTCAAAGCCACCGACTTCTGCTTCCTGCTCATCCAGGATATCGAAGCAGATCCCAAGGTGAAACAACACTGGGAATTGCTCTTACGGTCCACCACACTGCTTGCCCAATCAGCATCAGTATATCCAAGTAGTCTCACATCTTCGGCAATGTATCTTAACCATTGTGCCACAAAGATATCTCAGAAGATTCTTGGCATCAATCCAGTGAGGCTCAACCAAATATGAGCTCACAATGCTAAATGCAAAACATATGTTCAGATGGAGGTTCACCAAGAACATCAATGCAAATGAGTTTATGAAACTTAGAGGCATTTCCCAAATCTGGTTCGACATCGACATCACTACCATATAACTTCTAAAAGTTAAGATCCTCAAGGTAGTCACAGGCTTGCAGTCCATCATATCGAATCTTTCCAATATCTTTAGCACATATTTTCCTTGAGATAGGAAAATTTCCCCTGGCTTCTGCCACACTTCAAGTCCTTTGTCCTTCATTTCAAATTTAGAAGCCAACTCCCTCTTACATTTGTGAATGAGAGGGTTTGCACCTGTTAGAAAGAGGTCATCCATATACAGCACCAGTATGAGAGGCTTGTCATCTTCAACCTTAAAGTAAAGGTTAGGATCAACTTCACTCCTAGTGAATCCAACTTCATCAAGTAGCTATCGATCCTCTCATACCATGCATGAGGTGCTTGCTTCAGCCCATAGAGAGCCTTCTTCAACTGCATACATGAGATTTTCAATCATAAATCTCAAATCCTTCGGGTTGCTCCACGTAGACCTCTTCTTTGATAGAACCATGCAAGAACGCGGTCTTGACATCCATCTGATGTAGGTTCCATCCTTGTGAAGCCGCAAGGGCTATGATCAAGTGGATGGTCGTATATCTGGCAACAGGTGCAAATATCACATCATAGTCTATACCTTCCTTCTGGGAGAAACCATGAGCAACAAAATGACCCTTATACTTTTCCGTACCTTCATTTGTTGCATGCTTTATCTTGTAAAGCCATTTAGAAGTGACAATTGTCTTGTCTTGGGGTCTAGGAACTACTTACCAGACATCATTCTTCATGATACACTCATATTTTTCGGTCATAGCATCCTTCCATACTTGATGCTTGACGACGTCTAAGAATGATGAAGGCTTATTTTGTATGATCATGCTAGAGCATGTCCTTCAGCATCATCAAGTAGCCCTCTAAGCCATGAAAGCCTCTTCCTAGAAGAGGAAGGCTCATGTGGAGGAGGATCAATCGGATCCGTGGGTTCTTCTACATCAGGCATTGATTCATCATCCTTTTCTTTTGGTTCCCTGGTGTCGGCTTCTTGAGAGCTCCTCAAAGTCGGAAGATTGTTCACCTTGTTGAGAGCCATATCTTCGTCAAAGGAGACATCATGACTAATCATGACTTCCCTTTGACCGGCTACATAGATTCTATAGACTTTAGTATTTTCACCATAGCCCACGAAAATTCCCTTCTTTCCAGATGCACCCAATTTATTTCTTTTCTCTTTCGGCACATGAAAATATACAGGGCTTCCAAAAATTCTAAAATGAGAAACATTAGGTTTCTTACCGGTGAACTTTTCTTCAGGAGCCTTGGAACCCAATGCTTGATGAGGGCATCGATTTTGTACATATATGGCAGTGTTTACAGCTTTCAGCCCATAGAAACTTCGGAAGTCTTTGATCATGTAGCATGGCCCAGACAGCTTCCACAATCGTGTGGTTCTTCCTTCCCGCCACACCATTCTGCTCAGGAGTATGTGGTATAGTAGTCTCCCTTTTAATGCCAACCTCAGGTATGCCTGAGTGAACCATCTGTAATATATCGGAGGTCTTGCTTTGGCTTGAGGGGAATGGTCCCCTTTTGAGCTTTCCTTCCGCACATCCTGGACGTACACCTTCTTTCTCTACTCGGAATTCGAGCATCACTGTCACCATTTGTCTTACACCAAGTATAGCTTTATAATGAAGGGGGGCAAACCTCCGATGCCAAAGTTCAAACTAAAGAGATGTGTCATAAGACATGACACCTAGCGGACTTCCATTGACCTGATATAATGAATCAACACTAAACCTAAGAGTAAAGGCATCTTTAACATTATTTTTCCATATACGTACCTTGCCATCACTGAAGGTTACCTTGTAGCCTTTGTCTTCCATTGCCGAGATGGACACTAGGTTCTTTTTGAGGTCAGGTGCATTTAATACATCCTGGAATTTCTAGCCTTCTTGAATGGTAGCCCTCTTCCTTGATTTCCAGCATTCCTTTTACCTTTGTTGTTGAATTTTCCATTCCTTCGATTACCATGAGAGGGATTTTGATCATCGTCACGGTGAGAGTCCTTTCTATCAGGGCATTCCCTTGCATAGTGACCTACTTTATTGCAGATGTAACATCGTTATTTTCTTCCAGCCTTAGGTACAGCCTTTCTTTTCGATTTAGACCCAAAATTATTTCTTTTCTTAGTATGAGAAGAAAAAGCAGCAGGAGGACCTTTAGGCATGGGCATTTCTTGCTCTTCTTCCCTTGTTTCTTCTTGAATGCATCTAGCCATTAATTCCTCGAAACCAGGAATTACATTATAGTTCAGAAGAGTAGTCTGAAGCGACCATTCAGATGTAATCCTCCAAGAGTCGTGGAGTGCCATTCCCTGTCAGTAATACCTCCCAAATAGATAGAGACGTTCTTGATCTCGGTTATTTTAAGAAGTATGCTTGCATACTCTCATCTTTACCCTCTTGATTTCCCTCAGTTTATTTCTAAGAAACAAAACTTGATTTGCATCATTAACTTTAAATAAACTCACCAGTGTATCATAGATTTCCTTGGAGCTGTCTAGATCAGAGATGTAGGCCACCAAGCACTTTTCGATAGAGTCCCAGATGATCTTCTATTTTTGACTTCTTTAGTTTTTCATTTGTTCCATGCAGCAGCAGATGCATTTGATGGAGGCTCAAAAATATTGCCTCTTACATGGTCCAACACTCTTGGATCTTCTAGGGTCAGATCGATAGACATCTTCCATCCGTGATAGACATCTTTTTTTCGAAGCTTGCCTTCAGCAGAGTATTGAGGACCTCATAGTTCTTTTAGGATAGCCTCGCTAATCTTCTCTTCGATGATTGCTCTTGCTCTTGCTCGGGCTTTGTCTTCACCTCAGCTCTGATACCATGTTAAGTTATGGTATGTTCTATGCTTATAACAGTTTACTTCTTTTCCTTATTATATTCCACCGATTAGCAATCACATGTACATAAAGTAAAGTGCAGATAGAACATTAAACGATCGACAGAAAACAAGCCAAGACAAGAGACACAAGATGTGGCGGCTAGCCAGGGACAACCCCACAATGTGTGGGGAAACCCTTTGATCAAATCTTCTTTTATCTTCAATAATTCAGCAGAGAGAAATAGTACAATAAATCTAAATCATATTAGCAGTAGCAAACCCTAGATCAGCAGCATCAGCATTAGCGGCTTCATCATCAAACTAGGGCAGATGATATCTCACAAACTGTTCGTTGGATTGACTTCATTCCACCACCAAAAGTTGCGGCCTTCAAAGGAGATCTAGATGGACCTACAATGCCGTTCCAAAGAGGAGATCTTCTAGTCCACGCAGGTCAATCTTTACTTCTGCAGTTGCAGCTTCAGTTTCAGCAGTTTCCGGCTTCAAACTAGAACAGTCAATATCTTGCAAACCGTTCGTCGGATTGACTTCATTCCACCACCAAAAGTTGTGGCTTTCAGAGGAGATCCAGATGGACCTACAGTGCAGTTCCAAAGAGGAGATATTCTAGTCCACGAAGGTCAATCTTTACTTCTGCAGTTGCAGCTTCACATTCAACAACTTCTGGCTTCACATGTGTGAGAGAGAGACCCATTTCTGCGTAGTAGAGAAGAGACTCATTTCTGTGCAGTAGAGAGAGAGAGATGTGATGAGATGAGTGAGTGCAAATGAGGAAAAGTCCTCTTATATTTATACACAACGTTGGTGTTCGAATAGATGCGACTATTGGGCTTCTGAGCCTACATGAGTTGTAGGTCGGCTTGATAATAATTCCATAATCAAAATAAATTCATATCTCCATGAATACTTATCAGAATCAGATGATCTTTATATCAATCCTACACCTCTCGACAAGAGGAATCTAATAAAAATATTATCAGCGATAAATAAGACGACCCACATGAAGTTTTGCCCTGGTTGCCAATTTTATCACCATCCCTCTTGTGTTCCTTTTACATCTTCTTGATTTTTTCTTTGTATTACTACTTATAGCTCAAGGGTTAGAGCTTGCTTTGTATCATGTAGTAGTTGTATTACCCTTTTAAGATGAGTTAGCTTATCGCTCATCGAGTTTGGGTCATGCTAGGGTTCCTTCCTTTGATGTAATGGAGCAATATGTCGTCAGGGACTACACGATGGCCATATGAATGAGGTAGAGCTCATGCTAGTATTTTTCCCACATGCTAATCTTTATTTCCTTGGCCATCTTTTGCATCTTGATTTTTCTTTCATTAAATTTGCTATGGCCATGATATGCTCTTTTTGTTGCATCGATCTTCTAGGCCTAAATTTTCGAGCCCTACCCAAATATGTGGACATATGAGTGTCAAATCCCAAAGAACCAATGACAAGTTGAACTTGAAGAATGGAGGTGAGATACAATCTTGTAATGTAAGATGGAATTTGTTAATTATGACATATGGGAAAATGGAACTATGTTATCTCAATCAAGGTTTTCCAAGCAGTGCCTCTCCTATACCCAAAGGGCCTTAAGGGAGGTCCCACTAGACTAGGATCAAATATTAACCCCCCAAGTGAGGTGACAGAACAAGATCACAGTCAAAGTCTATCAATCTTCTAGATCACCCCATAATCCATACTAAATGCCCAAAAACAAACAAGTATAAGCACCCGATTGCAAAATGATCAAAGCATTGAAATCCGTGTGCATGATACAATTTCTTAACATTAGAATTACTTTTGACTGATATATATGTTTCCTTTTAGACCTTACTTTGTTCATTTATCTCATCAAGCAATTATACATTCAAAATCATAAAGAAAGTAGAGAGATCATAATGCACAAGAGACAAAAGACACCAGAGATTAGGCTAAAGCCTAGGGCAAAACTCACAAGGGGAAAACCCAATAATCCTTTCCTTATAGAATCTTTAGTCAATAGGAGAAATCCAAGTCAAAGATAAACTAACCAGTAACCCAAGTGCCAAGTCAACCCTCCATGAAACAATAGCCTTGTCATAATTCTGTCCAAGATATGCCACATGTATTTTCCTTAGTTTTGCTCAAAAATTTTGCATGGTTTGCCTCAGAAACTTCGTATAACTGCCTCAGAGAATGTCCTTCTTTCTGCCTCAGAGATGGTGTACAAACTACCTCAAAGATGCTCTACAAACTATCTTGGAGATGCTCGTATACTTCAAAGATTTAGTGTCACAAAAAACTCGCAAACTTCAGATACATATTACCATAGAAAGCTTGCACACTTCAATCATATAGTACCATAGATAGCACATACACTTCAGTCATATGGTGCCAAAAAAAGCTCACACATTTCAGATATAAAGTCTGACATTCCTTCCACAAATGGAATCCAAGTTAGTTGCCAAAAGGTGGAGAATAGATGCCTATATATAGTTGTTCGTTCATGCGAAGTGACACGTCCTTTGGGCAGGTCAACTTGTCTTTTGGAGGGATGACTTGGCAAATTGGAGAGGCAAATGATGCTTTTCAAAAAATCAAATTTGCTTCTTTTATAAGGGTCATGAAGAATATGTCCTTTTACATTTTATTTTGACCAAAATAAAGCATGAAGAGCATGCTAGAAAATGATAATTTTTTCTTCTTTTGTTTTACATAAGATACATATTAATACAATGACAATTATGAAAATTGAACCTAGTTACAACTTCAACATTCCCTCTTAACAAGGGACGTATTCATAATGACTCATCGAGATATTCTCAAGTTGAAGACTTCTATAAGAAAGGATCCAAATTGATAAACATCAATGATGATAACATCATCATAACCAACATTGTCAAACTACCAAGGCCTTGACAAGTAAGCTCTATCTCTAAACTAGATCAGAGCACAATGCTAGGAGGCATTCAATAGGACACCACCACCTCTCCGAGGAACATACTCCACCTAGGTTCACCAAAGTATGTCCTCACAGGACCATTTCCTAATCCATTGTTACAATACTTGACACAAAGAAATGTCGGTCCTTCAAACCATTCTTATATTAGATCAATGTACTTGACTTACGACTATTAGTCCTAGTCACAATACAAATCTCAAGAATGTCGTTCCCTAATGCTTATCCAATCCACCATTCTCCCTATAAGTGTTCATGTACTAGACTTATCACTGTTAGTCCTGGCCATAGTACATGACACACGGTGAACAAAGGTGTCCATCCTCACTCCCTCTCAAACAGGGAGGAGATGTTCACAATCCCAAGCTTGTCTCCAAAAATACTCATTTGTTCCCTTAGAAAAGGACTTCACCAATACATCAGCTACCTGTTAGTGGAGATATATTGTAGCTTCACAGCTCCATATTGCATCATGTCACGAATCACAATGGGCTTCGACCTTCTCGGTTCTCCGACAATCTTCATACAATTTTGATCAATGCAAAATGTCATAAATGTATCCAGAAATCCAAATGTCATAGAAACCCTTCACAAAAATCAGCCAATCTCTACAACAAATCAAGCTTAGTGTGGCAAAATTTAAAGGCTTGAGAGATCAAATCCAATGCCAAAAATTATATGTGAAGAAACACTCCAAAAGAATATCGTTGAAAACAGCTGCAAGAAAACAAGGGTTAGAAAATAAACCAAATGCAAATTTGTTTGGAGCCATAAGGGCTTGCAACCTTGAGAAAAGGCCTAAAAAGGCTTGCAACCTTTACAAAGGGTCTCAAAAACTTATTGGGAGTAACAAAATGATGCCTAAACCCCAACAGATGCCAAATGTAACCCTCCAAAGCTAGCGGCTAGCTAAAAATGAAATCTGAAACGAAATAATAGTGAAAACCCCCAACAAAACCTTGAAAATTTTGCAGAAACCTAAGAAAAAAAAATTATGAAGGTAAGAGAAATTCGTTTTAAGGGCAAATTGGCCTCAAAAGCCCTTGCGGCCCTCCTAAAAGGTTGGACGACTACCTTAAATGTGAGATAATGGTCTGAAACCCTAGACAACTTCCCATAAATTCTTTTCTTGCCCTTCAAACCCAGATCTAGTTTCAAAATTTGATTTTCCTTCAAATTTTCACCAGGATCAAGCCTGCAAAAATAGATCCAAGATGCAAACGCGACTTCTCTTCAGGTCTGTGGAAAGGAATTCCAGGAAACCCCACAAGTATATACAAAGTAGATGGAAATACATACAAGGTTAGGATAAAATATGTACAAATTTATTTACACATTTTACAATGAAAAGGATAGAAAAAATATTTACAAATAATTACAAATAATTTACAAGTGTTGATCTATAGGGTATGAGGACACCTCCGCCCTTAAATCAATTAATAGTCTCTTCAAATAGCAGATAGATCAATGAAAGTTCTTTAAAATAGGTGAAAGATTTTATTTGTAAATAAATGATCTTGGCAAAATAAAAGACAGGAAACTCCCTTCAAAGATACTCTTATGATGAGCCTTTGGGAGCCCCACTATAGGTTCTTAGTTGTTATGTGCCAAGGAGATGGAGATCCATACAAGGATTACTCCAATGCTTGACTCGAGGAGATGAAGATTCAAATTTGAATTACTCGAAATGCTCAATATCTGATCACATAAGATTTTCTCCACAATCTCAAAAGATATTGTTAGTTTCAATAGGGATTGGATGACACAACAAAAAGGAACTCTAGTGTCTAAGCAAGGATCCACTAGATCTGCCTAATCAAATGTGTTTCCCTGATCCAAATATAGGTGGTGTTGACCACATGTGTGTCAACTACCCCAAGAAGCAGAGTAGATATCAGTGAATAAAAATTTTCAAAGTCATCATCATCATGCGGCTTCCAATGTATCATTGTAATCCCAAATTTTGCAACCTTGTGGGTCTCCATTGTAAAAACGACTCTAGTATGAGTATGAAGCCATGTAAAAACATCTAGGTAAGCCTTTGACTCTTGGCAAAGAGTTTCACTCTAGGGATTTTTTACCCTCTCCCAATTATTTGCATTTCCGAAGCCAAATAATTGGTAGAGTTTTTCTCCCAAGCATCCCCCAAAGCTAGAGAAGGGCTCGATGGAAAGGTCTTAGGTGACTCCTAATGTTATCAAGTCTATGTATTTTTATCATACTAGATCATATGTCTTGTGTTGCAGAAATTGGTTGAATCTAAGAGGTCATGTGTCTACCGTAAATTCCCCTTCTAATGGGATGTCTATGTAAAAATATCTTGATGTAAAAAGTGTTGTCTAGGAATATTTTTGGTGGATGGTTACTCATAACTAGGCACCATCGCCAAAATATTTTTTAGACCCAATTTGGGAGTGGAAAATGTGTAATCCCTTCTTGAGTCATTTAATTTATTTTCTGGAACAAATGGCAAAAAATTAGCCAAAAAATGATCAAAAAATAAAAATGAGAGAAAATAAAAATTCACTCCAAGTGGAAAAACAAATTTTAGAAAAAGTGGACATTCCTAACGTAAAATAAATGTGAAAGACTCATTCCCAAGGAGAAAATCCCTCAAAAATTCGTGGGTCCAAAAGAAATTAATTTTCTGAGGTCCTCCATCAAGGGAAAAATCAAATTTTTAAGAGAAGTTGAACTTTTGGACCAGGAAAAAAGAGCTTTATCATGGAATTCGAATTTTCCCTCCAGATCAAGTGACAAGATTTGATTTTGACATGGATCAAGCTTCAACCAGTCATTATTCTATGAGATCAAGTCAAATTTAGTCGTTTTCCACTTGGAGGGGGATCTAGATCTCTCTATTTTCTATATAAAGAAGCCCAAGGCTCCTCATTGAAATATCTTTGGATGGTGTAAGTGGCCCTGGAAGCTCTGTAATATTTTTGTTGAATAATATAAAAGTCTTTGGGAGTAAAAGCTATGTGTGTATGTCTTTAGCTTGTTATGATCAATTTATTTTAATGATTTGTATTTAAATTTCTATTGGGTTTTAATTTGTTATTTCAATAGCCATCTGGATTTGTTGTAGCTTATTTGCTCCTACATTTGGTTTAGGAAACACATTTGATTAAGCGGATCTAGTGGATCCTTGCTTGGACATTAGATTTCCTTTTTACTGTGTTAACCCATCCCTATTGAAGCTAACAAAATCTTTTGAAGAGGACTTGGGGAAATTCTTGTTTGAATCAACCAAGTACTTGAGTCAAGCATTTGAAGTAATCTTTGATTGGATTTTCATCTCCTCGGCCCATAGCAACTAAGAACCCATAGTGGGACTCTCAAAGGCTCATCAACATCTATGAAGGGGGTTTCTTGTCTTTTACTCTACCGAGATCACTTATTCATGAAATTCATCTCATTTTCAATTTTTTGTCTAATAAAAGATATATCTGCTAATTAGAGCTAATAAAATTACTGTGAATATTGTAGATAATTTGTATATTAAATTTGTAAATAATTTTGCAAATAAATTCTTACTAACCCTTGTAAATACTTTTCATTGTGTATATAGCTTTTGGGGTTTTGTTCTTTTTATTTGAATTTTCTTATAAAGTTGGAGGGATGGCTAGGCTTCTTGTCATTTAGCAGGTGCTATATTTCAAGATGCAGGAGGAAAATTTGAATTGTGAAGGTTTATGCCGTCACCTAGCCTAGCAGCTCGGGTTTGGGTATCTATTCACTTTGACGGAAGTCGTCCAGCTCTTGGGAGAGGACTGAGTGGGTTTTGAAGCCATATCTGGCCTCCAAAGGCCTAGACCCATCATTATTGTCACTTTTTGCATCAATGCTCAGCCACAATTGGAGGTCGCAAGCCCTACAAGGGCTAGCCTCATTGCAAATAAGGGTTTCTTCAAGGGCTTGTCTTTTAAAATTATTTGCAAATATTTCTTGTGCTTATAAATAATAAAACGTATTTGTGACATCAATTTTACTTGTTTTCATTGCAGGATAGACACAAAATTTTTGAGGCCGAAGAAGACTAGTTTCTAGCGTTGTTGAAGCAGCCACAAGGGTTTAAGGCTAAAGCCCTAGCCACAGGCCTATTTTTCTATAATCCTAACGCAGCCCTAAAAAGACCATCTACCCTAGACGAAAAGCATTGGAGGCTAATCAAATCCATCACAATTGATTACTGGACAAATCTCTTTGTCTTGCAGGCCTAATCAGAAGTTTTGTTAGGGTTTGGTGTTGTTTTTCATTGAGAAAGTTGCAATACAAAGTCTGATCCATTGAAATTTCTGATCATAATCTCTTGTTGCAGGCTTATATATCACTTGGGAAAGGGTTTTTTGGTTTTCACTTTGGCTTGGGTACTCATTTCTCTCACGGATCTATCTCTATAGGCCTAGCCACAAGGCTAGATGCCTCTCTAGCCTTGGCAGCAAGCCCTTCTTAGGGTCTGATCGTTTATTGATTTTGGATTAGGGCTAACCCTTTGTGATGGCAGGTATAGCGTGAGGATTTGAAAGGATTTTCACATCGGTTTGAGGTCTATACATTGTAATTTGTGCACTTGCATTGGTGTATTAGACTTTGAGGCTAGGCCGCAGGCCTTCAGGCCTTGTTTCTCTCAACTGTGGCCTATTGATTGACTGTCACATATTGCAGATCTGAAGCATATATTGCAGACCCTAATCATCAAGAGCAGACCTAATAATAAGCCCTAAAACACTAAGGAAATAATACATAATAATCACAAGAACAATCTAAATAATTTGGCTCTCATTCCTTGCTATTTAGGTGACTAATCTTGTCTTTTGAGGACTGATCTTATTACTTCAGCTGACTGACCTCATTACAACAGTGGTCTGATATGATCTTAGAGAGGCATATCTGAATTCCAACGCATTTCTCCTAAGCTTCATTGTGCACTAACTATTGTTCCTTGCATCTTGGTGGCTGATATTGAAGTCTTGTGGACGAATCTCTCGTTGACAGTAGCATGTTGGAAGTCTGGTGCATTCTTTCATCTCTGAAATTGATCATCATTGTGGTATTTGGATAACAGATTGGTATTTGGCCTTGGTTCTTCTCTTCCAATCTTGTCAAAGTGTCAAGGATAGCCTTCGCTTTCTAGTTTGGTCACTAAACATCTCTGCTTCCTCGCTTGACTAATTGAATAGTTGCTTCTCTCTTGAATAGTTGTTTCATCTTCTAAAATCACTATTAGCAATCTCATCTAATTGTGCTTATAATTGTTTGTGTAATCTTGGCGTTTTTCTTGTTCTAATTGCTAAATTAAGAGTGAAGGAGAATCCTAATAAGCACATATAAGTAATCAAACATCATTGCTATCATTGTTCCATTGAGTAATTTTGAAATGCTTCACTAATTGTTATTGGCATCTTGTAATCTTGTGTTAAAAAGCAATACTTGATAATCTTGGTTACAAGTGGGTTTATTGTCATCTCATTTGCATTCTCATCCTAGAGATAAACTTGCATGATTAAAATTTACCTCCAAGCCTAAGCTTGGTTGAATAGAAACTTAGGGGCACCTTCACCATCCAATTTGAGACGCTTGATCCTTGCTCAACGGTTAAAACAAGTGACCTTGCAGTTCTCTTGTGGGCAATCCCTTGTAGGAACGGAGGCACTTGGGTCATCAGAAGCAAGAGGAGGTATCGTTAATGAGGCCTTAGCCTCCTTCCTAGGACCTTCTTTCTACAACCTTGTGTGAGACTTGCTTCAAAACAATTGAGGAGAAGGATCTCACCTAGAATAGGCATTTAACTAAAATTAACCAAGATCTTGCATTCCAAATTAGATAGATCTTTGCATTTCATCTTGATCATTCTCAATTGAGATTGTGAACTTAATTCATAATTGCAAGCTTCACATTGCTATAGTTTACTTTCCTTGCAATTGTTCTCTTAATTCATTGCTCATCCCTATGTTGTCATTGGTGCTAACTCATCTTTGCAACATTTGTTTATCTAGTAACTTGGTACATTTATCATTGTTGCGCGTGTTTAATTTAATTTGGGCATTTTAGGCACTGGTCTCTCGCTAACATATCTTAAGGATGTAATTTAATCCATTTTGTTGTTCTAAACAATCTTGCCATTTATTCCTAATCAAGTTGCTAAGATATTCATATGTATCTCCTAGACTTGTTGATTCTCCACAAGTTCTTCATCCATTTCACCTTTAGGGACTAAACCCTTAGCCTACTTAGGAGATAGATTAAACGGAGTACGTAGGGATCAAAGTGGCAACCCCTACTCTGCGCGTTGCGCCTTGGGTGTACACTTTAGGCGAAAACAAGTGGCAAACAAACAACCAATAAATCCAATAGGCTAATGAAAATAACAAGTTAAAAACTTTAGTAGAAATTTAAGCATAAATAATCATAGTAGTATTAACATAACAAGTTGAAGACATACATGCATAGCTTTTCCCCCAAAGACTTTTGCTTTTACCAACCAAAGAAAAAATTATAAAGATTCCAGAGCCAATTACACCATCCAAAGATGTTTACAATGAGGAGTCTTATGCTCAATTTATAGAAAAATGAGAGATCTAGATCCACCTCCAAGTGGAAAACGGCTAGGTCCAATGAAGTGCACAAATTTGACTTGATCCATGTCAAAATTTAATCCTGACCCTTAATGTTGAAAAAGAAATTCGAATTTGTTGAAGAAGGCTTTGATCCCAATCCAAAAAAAAATTTTTTTCCAGATTTTTCTCCTTGAAAAATCCCCCTTCAATTAGTCACCATGGTCCAAAAGTTCGATTTTCCTCAAAAAATCTATTTTTTACTTGATGGAGGGTCACAAAATATTTTCTTTAAATTTTCCTTCTCGAAATTCCCTCATTCAACTTAATCACTTGGACCATACATTTCAATTTTCCTTAAGAAATTATTTTTTCTAGCCCAACAAATTTTTTGTGGGATTTTTCTGCCTTGGAAATGGGTCCTTCAAATTTAACCTTCCTTGGGAAAGTCAATCTTCTCCAAAAAATTGTTTTTCCACTTGGAGATAATTTTTATTCTCTCATTTTAATTTTTTGACCATTTTTCGGCTAATTATTTAGCCATTCTTTGTCGGAAAAAGAAAATTAAAAATAATTTGAGGGGATAGACATAATTTCAACCCTCAAAAGGTGTCCAAATAGAAAGTTGGGGAGTAGAGGTTCTAATTATGAGTACTCATACCTCCATCAACTTCTATAAACATTACATTTTACAATTTACATCAAGATAATTATTAAAATCCCGACTAGTGGGAACTTCTAATAATTAAAATTACACACTTAGACTTAACCAAATTATACAAAACACATGATCTAGCATGATAATTTACATCAACTCTATACACTAGGACTCACCTAAGACATCATCGTCGAGCCCCACCCTAGCTTTGGGGTATGCTTGGGAGAAAAACTCCGCTAATTATTTGATGTTTAGGAAAAACATAAATAATTAGTTGAGGTTAAAAAACTCCATAGAGTGAAACTCTTTGCCGAAAATCTTAAGCTTACCTTGGTGTTTTACATGGCTTTATAAACATACTATAATCATTTTTACATATGGCCCATAGGGCTGCAAAATTTTGAATTACAATTTTGACAAAACTGCTTAAAGATGATGATTATCTTTGGATGTCTGACTGCTAGAACATGATGGAATGCTTTGAAAAATGTATGTTGCTATAGGGTAGTTGACACAGAGTGGTCAAAGTGACAAAGTTGATTCATAGATTGGTGCTCAGTTGCAGCAAAAACAGAAACAACAAGATGAGATCATTAGAAGAGCAGGGCAGTGTTGGCAGCAGTGTAGTGTTAATAGTAGCGCAAATGTAGGGTGGTTTAGCTACAGAGTTGGTAGATGAATCAGACTATGCACAGTGGCTTGATGGACAAGTGTCAAACATTAGCAGTGTGACGAAGATTTTACGGGAAAAAGAGAGTAGAGCACCTTCCTCGCTAAGAGGCAATGTTAGTTTTTGTAGCATTGAACAGGTGTTCTAGTCTCGACTTGTGTCAAAGAGGCTAAGAAGATGAGATCTTCAAAACCCAGAAAAGGTTTCGCGAGAAAAGCTAGCGAAATGCCTTAATTAAATTAATTAGCCATCATTTAAATATTTCCTAAGTCTAACTTAGGAAAATTGTTTAATTAATAGCAATTAATTAAGGAAATGTGAGAAATCTCTAGAAACTCACACTAATTGAGTTTGAAATGATCTTAGCCATTGATGGAGATCTATTCACGGTTGTTGGTTCACCAAAGAGAGATTATAAGAGTAGGTCGATGCAGATGGAGATAGACACATCAGAGGAGCGAGTTCCTTGGCAAATCGAGCTATTCGACTGTAAAAGTCGAACAGGGAAGAAGAGTTCGAACCAGAAGGAAGCAAAAGGTTGAGGAGTAGCAACAGTGAGATTCCAAAGGAGCTTTCCAGTTTCGGAGAGTCAACAGTAGAGAGTTTGAGTTATTCCACTCGGAGGCTGCATAGGGGTTGCGCAAAAGCCTCGAGAAGGCAATTTGATTCATCTGAGAAGCAGGGTGATTCAAGTGCTAGTGTAATGTCCCTTCTCAATAAATTTCTATTAGAAGAGATCTAACAATTTTTCCATTTTGGAGCTAACACATTTTTGGATACCAACTTAGGGAAAGTGGGTCAAATATTAAAGTTGGTGGAATGTGGGGGCCACCCCTCAAGGAATACGCACTTCTTAGGAGAAAAATCAATTTTTTGAAGGGAGTTCGAAATATTTGGAGGGACCCACAAGGAAAGGTAAGGCAATGATTATAAATAGAAGGTTGAGGACAGCAATTGGGGCCTTTTGCTAATTTGACACTTACACCATTGTTGCTCAAGTCATTTCGCTGGGTCACAAGCATTGTTCAGCATCAAAGATGTTCGAGGGGAAATTTCACCCTTTCTTTGGTGGACCTTGAGTGCCACCCTAGAAAGGTAATTCCATAATTTTTGTGGAGGCTTGAGGAGTAGTTTCCAGGTGGTACGAGCTGCCTTGCCTTAGACTGGATGCCTAAGAGGGAGCCACACAGTCTTGTGGGAAAGTATTCTGGAGGTGAGAGCACTGAGACTTTGCAAGTCCATTCCTTGGTCAATTTGCAGTAGATTTCCAGTGAACTTGTAGGCTTGGAGAGTGTGCTTTGCCCAGGTTGAATTTATCTTGCAGAGGCTTACGCAGTTCTTGGTGGAGATACTTGTGGTGAAAGCTTGGCAGAAACATTTGGGGCTGAATTGAGTTGGGGGTGCAAAAGGGTTGATAAGGGGAGATTTCTCAGCCTTTTGGAGGGGTTGCAGAGGCAGATTTCCTACAGGTTGTATTTTCCAAGTAGTGGAGGAGCTTAATGAATTTGGGGGTGAATTGGAGCATCAAAAATAGGCCAAACCCTTTATGGGTTTGTGGAGGAGACGACACATTTAATTTAGCAAAATTTTCTTAGCACTCCAGAGGGCTCAAACAATTGTCACTTTCCAGCTAGTAGTTGCTAGTAATTTGCACCATTTTGTGGGTTTTCCGATGTAGAGGATTGGGACTAATTCCTTTCTGGGTCCTGTGGGGAAAAATTAAGAGGAGGCTACAACAACGATTTCAGACCATTCCGGGCATCCCAATGGGTGATTCGAGCTATTCTCTAGTAGCAGCAACAACTAATTTCTTGGTTCAACGCAAAGGCCATTTGGGATCGAAGTTTCTACTCATTGGAGACATCTATCTCACCTGCGTTTGGTTAAGCTTGCTTATGCAAGCCTTAGTGCAATTATTCCTTGCTATATGTACTCCTTACAGTTCATAATTTTAATAAAATGGCTCAGCTTATTTGCCCAGTGCATGCTTAATTGTCATTTTATTTGCTATAGCCTAGTTTATGTGTTTGTTATTAGCTATAAATTGCAATTTTTGGAACATTACAACTAGAGGCCGTGAAAATTTCCAAAAGGCCTAGCGAGTCACTTCCAGAGGCAAAGTCAACCAGGACATCAAATTTCGAGCAGTTCTAGGAGGAGTGCGAGTGGGGCCTACACAAGCATTGCGCAAAGGCTCACGTAGGGCTAGTTCAAGCTGCCAATAGAGGCAGTTTTTGGAGCCATATGTGGAGTGCGACAAATTGTCTCACAAATATTTTGGCCATATTATTTTGTTGAGGATTGTCAGTTTGGGCATCTAGATATTGTACTCAGATTTTGTTGCTGCATGTAATAAAATAAACCCTCAGACTGCACCGATTTTTCTAGTTTGGTTTTTTTGGGGACATTTGTCCATAAATATTGGTGTCATTTTTATTGTGTGTGCTCCATTTTCTTAGTTCCAGTTTTGTTTTCCACAGTGCATTTTATTTTTGGTGAAAATTGCAGTTGTGATTTTATTTGTTGTTTGTCGTAATAGTAAATAAACTACACATAATAATATTCAGTTAGAAGAATAATTTTCAGTTGCTACAATAGTTGAAAATTTCACTTTGTGTACCCTTGCTCATCTGTCATGATCTTATGATTCTTCATTATGTAATTGGGTGTTTATGTTTGTTTTTCATGGGCACACTGGGGCATGGATTATTCGGTAACTTGGAAGAAGGGCTTTGCTTATACTCTTGTTCCCTTACTTCAACTTGGAGGAGGGGAGGGGGGGTTAATCCTAAATCTTAGTCTCGTGGGATCTCCTTTATTGGCTATTATCTTTAGGAGTGGCACTACAGGGGAAACATTGATTTTGGTTGCGTGGTCCCACTTCCCCATACCATATATCTCACTTCCCTCCACTCATTACAAGCCTTTCCACATTTTCCTGATCTGGGTCCACAAGGTGGTAGCATTCCCTTCTCCTTATCACACCTTGGGTCAGGCCTGGAACGATGCCTCGGAGGTTGATGCAGCGAAAAAAAGATAAAAGCATAATATGGCCACATACAACAAGAAATGTACCACAAAATGCAAAACATGGTCAAGACAATAAAATCTAGCACGTGGCCAAAAGCCAAACATGAGCTCTGGCCCCTATCATTATGGCCATCACCTTGGTTTCCAAAGCCCCTATGAGTGCCCCTTGCATCATTAAGGACCCCATGTATGTCCCAATACCTGGTGGGTGATGAACCACCCCACCTTAAGGGAGTAATCACTGGTATATCTTACACATCATGCTCTCATCCCTTGGAGCCCCAGGCAATAAAATGAATAAAAACAATAAAAGGAAAAAGGCAAACGAAGAAGGTTGAAAAAACAAAGGTCGGGGTAACTCATGTACCACGATTGCTCCCTCCTACATTCATATACCCAAGGTGTTGGCTTTCCTCATCAAATCTACCCTTGTACCATGACATGTGGCTTGGAGCCTTCCCATTGTCCCCACTCCATTCCATCATTATTTCACATGACACTTTCCATTTGAAGGGTGTACCTTGGACCTATCACTCCCTTAGAGGTTGAAACCACCAAATAGGGTCCTTCATTAACCTCTCCGACCCAGGAAGGTAACACTATTACATGTTCAAAGCCCCAAATTTGGAAGGGAACCCCACTATGAAGCGTCCATTTCCGCCATTGACTAACAAGACTATTTACACAATTGCACTAATGAATCATTGTATTGGAAGGTGAGGAGATGCATTGGATCTTATATAGGATTGTAGATGGGTTTTCATCTTGGACTTGGCCTCCTTATATAAGATCCCAGCCCTCCATAGGATCACAATGACATTTTTAGGGTGAGCATTGAGAGCCATGGGCCTCCATTCATGCAGAGCATTGATTGCCACGTCATGAGCTTCATCAACACCACCATTTGCTTGCTCAAGCCCCATTTATTCAAGATGATGATGCACTTGGACCACGTTGCCCCAACTGACTACACATTGCACCCAACACTTGGCAATTGATCCAAGGCTCAAAGGAGGTTATGTCTTTCCTGGGGAGACATGGGAGGCCATGTGTCATCTTCTAGTCCTCATTGATGGAGACCCATGAGACTCATTTGGTGCCCACACGGCCCAAATAGGGGTTTGGAGATGTTTTGCAGCATAGGGAGGGCATGACCCTCTTCATCATGAATTTTAAGGCCCCTCTCCCACTTTTTTAGCAGAAGAGGCCTCAATGATGCCTCTCTAGCCTACCTTGCATGCATGACGTCAGATACGCGTGGCTTGATAGAAAGTTAATTTAATTTTTAAAGCTATCATGGGTGGGTTACCTTGCATATTAGACATGTTAGAGTGGCTTGATGTTTTGTTATTTGAACTTGTTGTCCCCCAAAGTGTACAACTAAGGTGAATGCTCAGAGTAGGGGTTGTCACCTATTCCCTACTCACTCAGTTTAAGCTCTCTCCTAGACAAGTTATAGGGGGTAGTTTCTAAAGATAAATGAAAGAGGAAAACTAGTTGGAACAACAAGTTCTAAGAGACTAAGGGCAAGGCAATTACTTCTCTAGATAACTTGATTTGAAGTTAATTGGAAAATGTGATTATTAATGAACAATGTAAGTGTTAAAGATAGATTTAATTAGATCAATGAGACACTTATAATGATAAAGATTGTGAGACCAATGCCTTAATAACAATGCTCAAAATATGAAATAAAGTGCTTGCACAATAATAAATTGTATCTCAAGTTATAAGAAAAGGAATGCTACAAGACAAGTTTAGTACGAAAGATCAAGAGATTAAAACAATTGGATATGTGAGCAATAAGAGATATGCTTGCAATATAAATAAGACTTCAAATAAAGATGATATTCAAGAGCCAATAAACTTGAAAATGACAAGTATAACAATGTAAGATTTGCAATTATGAAATAGGCTCTCAATCCCAATTACAATATTCAATTGAAATGTAAATGACGATATTAGATGAGTGAATCCAAGATATACCTATGTGAGATTGAAGATCTTGGTTAATTTTAATTATATGTCTATTTGAAGGTGAAGGTCTTCTCCTCAATTATCAAAGATAGTCTTAGAACAAGGTTGTTGGGAGAAGTGTTGGGGAAGGAGGCTAAGGCCTTATTAACGATACTTACCCAAGACTTCTAGTGACCCAAGTGCCTTCGTTCCTACAAGGGCTCGGCTGCAGGAGAACTACAAGGTCACTCGTTTTAACCGTTGTTTAAGGGTCAAACTTCTCAAATTGGATAGGAAGAAGGTTGTCTTATCTTTCTATCAACCAAGCTTATGCTTGGAGGTAAATCTTAAGAATGAAAATTTAGATCTAAGATGCAAATGAAAATGCTTCAATGAGATCCAGTTACAACAAGATGATTTAGTAAAAGAAAAGCCAATCCACTTATGATCAAGATTTACTTAAAACACAAGATGGTTAGCTTACAACAATGATTAAATGAAGCAAACAGAATATTACTCAATGAAACAATAGAAGTGATGCAATTAGATTAGATGTTAGAGAACAATAGCTCAAATTCCTTTAGTTATAGTGCTTATTAAGATGTTCTCCAGTTATGTTATTATGACAATTAAAACATTTGAGATTTATAAAATGGCAAATGAGATTGCTCACAGTGATTAGAAAAACTAGTACCAATCTACCAGATGAGATTAGAGACAAGAGAAAATGAAAATGAAAACCAACTAGCTAGAATAAAACAAGTAAAGAGGTTAGTAATCAGATCTAAAGCTAAAGAAAAAAGAGGCTAACCTAAGAGATCCTCCTTTTTAAATAAGGAGGGGGATACCAAGGGATTGAATCCCAAGCTCCCTTCAAACAAGAAGATCACTTTATTATTAATGTTACAATGAAGAAGTAACCCTTTAGGAAAGGACAAGAGCTCTTCCACAAACTTGAGAAGATTACAAAGATAATTAGAACTTTACAACCAATTACTCCTCAAGCTTCAATATATCAAGAAGAGGCTACAAGCCAATAGATGATGAACTTCAATGGAAAACGACCTGCTCCCAGCCTCTAGAAACCCATGGCCTTGATGAATATAACCCTCAAATCTCATGACCTTGTCAATGAAAAGCTAGAAAAAGTTTAATAAAAATTTTACGATGACTTTGCAAATTTTCCAAGCCTTTAACCTCTTGAAAAATTTCGATAATCCTCGAAATGAAATTGTTTCAGATTGGAAAGGGTATGCTGCCTTCTTCAAGCCCTTAGCTAGGAGAAAGAGGCCTCCCAAGGCCTGTAGCTAGTTTCCAAAAATAATTCCCAAGGATTAGCCCCAAAAGCCTAGCTCTTAGCAAAAAAAAGAATCGATGCATAGACCCCTCAAAAATGTGAATGATTTCTCTGCAAACAACCAAGAGTTAGTCACAAAATACTTGAAACAAAATGAGGCCCTAAAGGCCTTGCGGCTAGGCCAAAAATAAGCAAAGAAGTTAGTGGCTAGCCCGAAGGAATATAAATAAAAACTTGAGCCCAAAATATGTGTATCTAATCTGCAATATTGGAACCCAAGTCAAATTTGCAAAGGAAAAATTTGAAAAACAATTCAAAAAATTCATTGATTTCAAACTTTTGAGATCCATATTGTTATTGAGAATGTCTTTCAGATAAATCGCATCATCATCTGTTGATCGACATTTTGAACCATCTAATGTGGTTCGCCCTTAGGACGAAGATTATTTACAGAAGATTATAAATGGAAACCCTTGCAACTAAAATCGGTTTTGGTTGGAAGAAGGGTCTCAAACCCTTGTGGCTTCCCTAAAAAGAAAAATCAATGAAATCCAAGCCACAAAAATTTGAATCCTCCCTTTTGAAAGGTGTTAATTTTAGGTATGTTCTATGCTTAGATCAATTTATCTCAATTTTCATAGTTAGCTCAATACCTTTTCCAGATTAGCAATCACATCAGCATTAAAGTAAACTGCAGATAGAACATAAACATAAATCGCAGAAGACAAGCCAAGACAAGAGGACACAAGATGTGGCACTAGCCAGGTGGCAGGGACAAACCCCAATGTGGGGAAACCCTTGATCAATTCTTCTTATATGTTCTTCAATAGTTCAACAAAAAGAGAGAGAGAGAGAGAGATAGAATGTTTACAACAGAAGTCAACACTTCAACTTATCTAGATAAGAGCAGAGATCATCTCTAAGAAGATGATACATGAGATCAGTTGAAGACATGTTGCTTCAACTGATTCTCCAAGGTGACTCCTTCACCTATTGTTGTGCTGCATTTCGTCGTCATAATGCACCTCATCGTGCTGCACCATGCTACACCCATCATCACTATGCTGCATCTCATCACGCTTCATTAATCATGACTGTACCCATCATTGTACTGCATTATGTGCCATTGCTACACCATGTTGCCGTACTGACCTATGCTCTGGCTGCACTTTGCTTGCTTGTTGTCCCTAGCATGCTTGTTGTCCCTTGCTTGCTTGTTGTCCCTTGCATGCTTGTTGTCCTTAGCATGCGTGTTGTCCCTTGCATGCTTGTTGTCCTTAGCATGCTTGTTGTTGCATGCTAGCTGTAACATTGCATGCTTGGTGTATTTGCTGCTAAGTATCATACAACTATCCCAATGTTAGTTAGTTGTCCCTTGCATGCTGCCCTCCTTCGGAGATAGATGCTCCGACAGTTCCCGGCAATTCCGACAATTCTGGTTGTTCCTGGCAATCCTAGTTGTTCCGGTAATTCTTGGTAGTTCTAGCAATTCCCAATAGTTCCCGGCAGTTCTCGGCAGTTCCCGGTTGTTCTGGCTGCTTCGGGCAGTTCCGGTAGTTCCTGCTGTTCCAGACAACTTCCAGCAGTTCCTGGCAATTTCCAGCAATTCCCCACAATTCCGGCTTCCGCCCTCTAGATTAGGGTAGCGCTATCCCTTAGGATCTCTCCTCCTACTAAAACCCAAAGACAAGTAGAGAGGAAGAGATCCCAAGCGTGTTGAAATGACTTGAAGACCACCTCTATTTATACTAAAACGTTGAGCACAAGTGGGGTTTATTTGGTTGCTAGCTGACCTTGACGAATTGTCCTATAACACAAATAAATTCATATCTCCATGCATACTTATCGGAATCGGATGATCTTTAGATCAATCCTACACCTCTCGATGAGAGGGATCCAAGAAAAATATCAGCTTCCATCAATAAGATGAACCACGTGGAGTTTGGCCCTAGTTGCCAATTTTAACACTCCCTCTCAACTAGGGAGAACTCCATCCGCTGATCCATATGTCCGACTATACTATCTCTGCCATCAGTGCCCTGCACTGCTGTGCTCTACTGAGCTCTGCTTTGCTCTGCTCTATTGAACCATGAAGAAGAAGAATTGATCGAGAATGTCTCATACCATTCTCTACTGACCCGAAGTCAGTTTCATCTGAAGAGTGTCACATCACTCTTACTGACCCGAAGTCAATTTCATCTGAAGAGTGTCACATCACTCTTACTGACCCGAAGTCAGTTTTATTGATCCCAGATTAATATCACAAGAGAGTGTCTCAAACCACTCATACTGATCCCATATCAGTTTCATTGATCCTAGATCAATGAAAGTCATCCTAGCATAGGGAGTACAGTAGATACAACAACGCGTCCATCGATAGTACTACTATGGTCCCTAGCTCCATTTCCCTGCTCATTGATCAGATGAGAGGTACTTCCCATGAGTCCCACACTGCATGGGTAGGATGCCTCAACAGAAGAACTCATCATCATGTCCACAGGAGAACGAATCATCCTGCTCCACAGTCGCCACTAGAGAACTAATCATCCCGGCCCACAGGAGAACTAATCATCTTGTTTCATTATTGCCACAGGAGAACTCATCATCCCGGCCCACAGGAGAACTAATCATCCTGTTCCACAGTTGCCACGGGAGAACTAATCATCTCGACCCACCAGAGAACTATTCATCCTGTTCCACAGTTACCATGGGAGAACTAATCATCTCGACCCACAGGAGAACTAATCATCTTGTTCCACAGTTGCCACGGGAGAACTAATCATCCCGGCCCACAGGAGAACTAATAATCTCGTTCCACAGTTGCCACGGGAGAACTAATCATCCCGACCCACAAGAGAACTAATCATCTTCTTTCACAGTTGCCACAGGAGAAGTAATCATCCCGACCCACAGGAGTACTAATCATCCTGTTCCACAGTTGCCACGGGAGAACTAATCATCCTGACCCACAGAGAACTAACCATCTTGTTCCACAGTTGCCACGGGGTATCACAGGGGAAGGTTGAACCTTTCATCCTGTACATAGCTATTAGCGCACCACCAGGGGAGGGTGAGTCACCCTGTGGTCGTATGTTGCTCCAGTAAGTACCCCAAGCCCCTAGAACTCCCAGAGCTCAATGCATGCAACATGCAAGACCCTTATAAGAAGGTCTCTCAACCTTTCCCTGGGCTTTGACAAAATGTCTGTGACCTGTACATCAATCTCAATGCGATGGAGCCTCCTCGCTCATCAACTTACCATATCCCAGATAAGGCAGTATTTGATGTCTATCTGTTGGAGCAATCATCAAATACAGGATTCCTCAATAATAGAATCCCCCATCTGGTTGTCAGAAAGAATCACAATGGTATTCATCATGTGTACAAACAACTCACTGAAGAGCTTCCACAACTAGGCAGCTTCATACGAGATCATACTCGTAGCTATGTATTCGGTCTCAGCAATGCTTATAGCAATTGACTTCTGCTTCCTGCTCATCCATGATATCGAAGGAGAACCCAAAGAGAACTAGCGTTGGGAAGTGCTCTAGTGATCCTCCACATTGCCTGCCCAGTCAACATTTGAATAATCATGCAGCTTCATATTTCCGGCAGTGTATCTCAATCCATGAGAGATTGTGCCCCGAAATATCTCAAAAGATTCTTGGCACCAATCCAGTAAGGCTCAACCAAATATGAGCTCACCATGCTAACTGCAAAACGTATGCCCGGACGAAAGTTCACCAAGAACATCAATGCAAATGAGTTTATGAAACTCAGAGGCATTTCCCAAATCTGGTCCGACATCATCACCATATAACTTCTGAAAGTTAAGATCCTCAAGATAGTCACGAGCTTGCAGTTTACCATTCCACATCTAGAATCCAACTCCCTCTTACTTCTGCAAGTGAGAGAGTTTGCCCCTGTTTGAAATAGGTCGTCCTCATAAGGTGCCAGTATGAGAGGTCTATCATCCACAACCTTCGGGTAATGGTTTGGATCAGTTTCACTCCTAGTGAATCTCAACTTCATCAGACAACTATCAATCCTCTCATACTACGCCCGGTTGTTTTGCTTCAAGCCATAGAGGGCTTTCTTCCACCTGTATACATGAGATTCCTGATCATGAATCTCAAACTCCTCGAGTTGTTCCAAACCTGTGGACCTGCTACATGAGGAGAATGGTCCCCTTATAAGATTTTCCTTCGGTACATCTCAAACATGTACCTTCATGCTCTTCTTGAATTCAGGCATCCCTATCACCATTTGACTCACATCGGGTAGGGCCCCATAAGTAGACCTTCGGTGTTATAGATGCGATATGTCAATTGACATGATCTCCAATGGACCATCCTGCAACTTGATACAAATTGCCAACCTTGAACCCATGAGAAAAAGCATCTTTGAAAATTCTGTTTTTTAACACGTACCTTTCTATCGATGAATGCCACCCTGAAACCTTTGACTTCCATTTCCGAGATGGACACTAGGTTCTTCTTGCGATTAGATACATAAAACGGATTCTTGTAAATGAATAGAGTTACCCTCATTCAATTGAGGGGTAACATTCCCTACACTCTTTCCGGGATAGGTGGCATCGACTCCAAGTATAATCCCAAGGTTGTTTCCATCTCTACCAAATTCGGGAGAGCACCCTTCTATCCGATGAGGTGCCTTGAAGCACTATGATCAATAAGCCAGATTCCCATAAAATCTGAAGGAGAGGGCCAATACAAGATAATGCTTCTTTATCTTATCAGAAACAACATTTGATTCTTCATACCTGGGGTTCCTTGCTTTCTTTGAAGAGTCGGTCGTTTCCTTGATGACCAGCATTACCTGTCATTCCTCTGATCATTGAAGATGTCCCTGGAATGATTGTTATCATCATCAAGTGATGTGTCCCTACCTCAGACACTCCTTCGCATAATGGCCGAACTTATTGCAACCAAGGCATCTGCCTTTCCTTCCACCCTTAGATCCAGACTTCCCAATGAAGTGATCTTTAGGTAGGCCATCAGAAACTTTTGTTGCGCCATTCTGATAATATTCTCTGTTTCGACTTCACTCTCGTTGAATTTGAAGAGGGATGAGGAATCCAATGATCCTTTTATCCTTTCCCAACTGTCTTCGGTGATTGCTCTTTCACTCTTCTTAGTCATTGTCTTCACCTCAGCTCTAATACCATGTTAATTTTAGGTATGTTCTATGCTTAGAGCAATTTATTTCAATTTTCATAGTTAGCTCAATATCTTTTCCAGATTAACAATCACATCAGCATTAAAGTAAACTGCAGATAGAACATAAACATAAATCGCAAAAGACAAGCCAAAACAAGAGGACACAAGATATGGCGCTAGCCAGGACAAACCCCAATGTGGGGAAACCCTTGATCGATTTTTCTTATATGTTCTTCAATAGTACAACAGAGAGAGAGAGAGATAAGAGCAGAAATCATCTAGATAAGAGCAGAGATCATCTCTAAGAAGATGATACACGAGATCAGTTGAAGACATGCTGCTTCAACTGATTCTCCAAGGTGACTCCTTCACCTATCGTTGTGTTGCATTTCGTCATCATGTTGCACCTCACCGCGCTGCACCATACTACACCCATCATCACTATGTTGCATATCATCACGCTTCATTAATCATGATTGTACCCATCACTGTACTACATTATGTGCCATTGCTACACCATGTTGCTGTACTGACCTATGCTCTGGGTGCACCTTGCTTGCTTGTTGTCCCTTGCTTGTTTGTTGTCCCTAGCATGCTTGTTGTCCCTTGCTTGCTTGTTGTCCTTTGCATGCTTGTTGTCCTTAGCATGCTTGTTGTTGCATGCTTGGTGTATTTGCTGCTAAGTACCATGCAACTGTCCCAATGTTAGTTAGTTGTCTGTTGCACGCTGCTCTCCTTCGAAGATAGATGCTCCAACAGTTCCCAACAGTGTTGGTAGTTCCAGTTGTTCCCGACAATTCCCGCTGTTCCTGGCGGTTCCGGTAGTTCCCAGCAGTTCCGGCTATTCCCGACAGTTTCAACAGTTTCGGCTATTCCGGCTGTTCCCAGTAGTTTCCGGCAGTTCCGGCTGTTCCCGACAATTTCCGGCAATTCCAGCTATTTTGGCAGTTCCCGACTGTTCCAGCAGTTCCAGCTTCTATCCTCTAGATTAGAGGCAGCGTTATCCCTTAGGATCTCTCCTCCTCCTAAAACCCAAAGACAAGTAGAGAGGAAGAGATCCCAAGTGTGTTGAAATGACTTGAAGGCCACCTCTATTTATACTAAAACGTTGAGCACGAGTGGGGTTTATTTGGTTGTTGGCCGACCTTCACGAATTGTCCCATAACACAAATAAATTCATATCTCCATGAATACTTATCGAAATCGGATGATCTTTAGATCAATCGTACACCTCTCGATGAGAGGGATCTGAGAAAAATATCAGCTTCCATCAATAAGATGACCCACATGGAGTTTGGCCCTAGTTGCCAATTTTAACAAAAGGCCCAAAGATGACCTCTAGGCTTGTGGCCCTGAAGAGAAACGACTAAGATGCTAGACGACCCTCTAAAAGATGATCTTTGCGCTAAAACCCTAGCTGCTAGGCCAGAGGAGGGTATAGCTTCCCAAAAAAAAAATTCTCTTTGATTCGTTGGACTAATCCAACTACAAACAAAATAAAAAATGAAACTGTTGTCCCTCTCTTCAGATCTACAAGAGAACAAAAGAAAAACCGCAATCCATATATAGAAGATGGACAAATATATACAAGGCTAAGTTACAGGAAACGTTGGAGAAGGGTTCGTTTCCGGCCGGAAACGAAACGGAAACGAGGACCGTATGGCCTGGAAATGAGTTTCCAGCCGTGCTGACCCGTTTCTCAAGGAGGAAATGTGGCCAGTACAGCCGGAAACGAGTTTCCAGGCCGTATGACAGAGTTTCCTCTTCTAACCTGACTTTTTCTTGTATTTTTTTTTCTCACTTCTAATTTTTTATTGGGCAACTAAAATATCTTTTGGATGCTTCTAGATGTCTCTCAAGCTATAAAAAAGAGGATTTTTTTTAGTGGTGCAGCCTCATGTTCAAGCCTATGGCCCTAGTGTTGATATGCAGTTCATGGTAATATTAAATTCTTAAAGTAAAAGTGACAATCTCCTTTATTTTTCATTTTCATCATTTTACTCAAATTTTTAACATTACCATGAAATGACTCAGGATGTTTGAGAGTGGTTTTGCCCTCATTGGATTTCATATGGAGAAAGTAGAATTTTAGAACTCACTCAAAATCCAGCAGACTTATCTGTTTTTCAGGATTTCAGGATTCAGGGGGGATTGCAATGTTTCCATTGGATTTTTTCATGTACTAAGGTATGGAACTTGTATTTAATCAGGAGAACCAAGCCCTTTATGCAGGGGAGGCTCCCTATAATCAAGAGCACATAGGGTACTAGGGTATGGAACTTGTATTTAATCAAGAGCACTAAGGTTGTTCAACTATGTAGGAAGAGACTCCTAATCAAGCACGAGACAAGAAATTAGAAATTTCTCATAGCTGATTTTGGATATTGATATTTTCATTCTGTGATCATTCATAAGTAAATGTGATGTAAATTTAGAGAATTATAGTTTATGCATTGACAATTGACAATTTAATCATAATGTAATAAATTAGAATGTATCATATATGCTTTATGATTGCACATATTTCTTAAATGTCCATATATATATATTATATATAATATAATATAGTATTATATATAAATATATATATTGTGTTTCCCTATTTCCAAAATTTGGGGGGGTCACGTTTCGTACCCATGCCTATTTCGGAAACTCGTACCAGTTTCCCCGTTTAGTGCAACTTAGATACAAGGGTTAGAGGAAAATATACACAAGATCTATTTACAAATTCACAAGAGCAAGCTCTTCGGTAACAAATCTATTCATTTAAAACTCTAAAAATAATTTGGAAGATTTTAAAGATAGATAAAATTTGATCTAGAGTAGATGGCAAGGAACCCCCTTTTCTTATTTCAAATGATAACCCTTAAGCGAACCTAATATGTCTTCCTCAGCTTCTATGCCCTGAATAGTTGGTTAATTCAACCGAGAATGTCCCCAAGTATCCAAGATCTGATCAACAATATTATTTTGTACACACTAGAAAAGTATTTGTTAGATCCACAACGATTTGAATAACAAAGTGGAAGAGGAGTCTAAGGGTTTAACTGAAAACCAATAGATATACTCTACCCAAATTATTTCTCTAAATCTAAACAATGATGCAAGGTAACTGCACACCAATGAATCTTCAAAAGCTAATGGAAATAACAAAATTAAAACATTAGTAGAACATGAAGCAAAATAGATCAAGAAGATATTACCATATAACTGAAGAATAACACCATAGCTTGCCCCAAGGACTTTATTTTAATAAAAATAAAAAAATTACAAAAGTAAAAGAGCTTTACTTAGCCAAGAGCTCAAGATTTTTCATGATCAAATGAGGACCTTAAAGCTTCCTTATATAGAAAAATGAGAGTGAGAGAGCTTCAAAGTGGAAAAAACGACTAGTTGACTTGATCCATAGCTTGATCTTCCTCAAAATAATTTGAACCCTTGATTATTGTTGCATAAATCCATAGAAAAATTCAAACTCCTTGATTGATGTGCTATATGGACCAATCTTTGACCCTAGAGTGGTCTTGGACCATCAAAATATCTTCAAAAATATTTGTCTTGAAATTCCCTCATTCAAAATAACCACCTAGACCAAAAAATTTGATTTCCCTTGAGAAATTATTTTCCTTTTGGCCCAACAAACTTTTTGTGGGATTTTTCTGCCTTGGAAATGAGACTTTTCTCAATTTTTACTTTGATCCATTTTTTTGAAAGTGCACATTCCCCTTTTAATTATTTTTCCACTTGGAGAAAATTTTATTTTCTCTCATTTTAATGTTTTAACTAATTTATGGATAATTATTTTGCTATTTTTGCCAGAAAATAAAAATAATGACTCTAGAGGCGTTTAGACATATTTTTCCACCCTCAAAGTGTGTCTAAATAAAAATTTTAGGAGTTGAGGTATAATTTGAGTACTCACACCCACTAGAACCTCTATACACAACACACTTTTTACATCAAAAATTACATAGACATCCCATTAGAAGGGAAAATTGACAATTAAAAATGACCTCTAGACACAACCAAATTCTACGACACTTTACAAATGATCTCGTATGAAGATTTACATAGACTCTATACATTGGGACTCACCTAAGACCTAACTATCGAGCCCCACTCTAGCTTTAGGGCATGCTCGAGAAAAAAACTCTATCAATTATAAATGTTTAAAAACACAGATAATTGGGGGATGAAAAAACCTCCTTAGAGAGATGTTTTACATGGCTTTATAACCATACTAGAATCATTTTTACATAATGGCCCACGAGGCTGCAAAATTTGGATTACATTATCATGACCATAAGTAGCATGATGATGATAAAATTTGAATTTGTTTTTACTATTATGCACTGTACTCTGTTCAAGGGGTAGTTGACAACAATGAAGCACGACCCGCATAAAACCTGCGGGTAAGGACGAGTTTTATATTTTGACGAGCCTTATAAGGGTCGTTCCTGAGTCTTATACGAGTCAATGTTGTGACGAGTCTTATACGAGTACGACTCGTGCAACATTGGTTGACATCAAGTGATCAACAAAATTCATAACAAATATAAATAGATGAGATCTAGTCTCATTCTAAATCATCATCACTTGGATTTTCGGCCTAAGAAAAGAATTCAGACATCCAATTTGTGGAGTGTTTTGGATATTTTTGGATGAATTTTGATGTTTGGATAATTTCACTATCTTTTTGGAGCTTGTAATTTACATTGTTATGGATGAATATGTTCTTCGCTATATTGTAACTACTATTTGATGATAAATTTCTGAATTTTGTAATGTTTAATGCATGGAATATTATCTCATGGTTATTTAATGTGTCCTAGTTATTGAAATATTGTTCAAAGATTGTAACTATTGAGAAATCTTGCATGTGTTACTCATAGATAGTGAGTGAATGAATGTTTCTAGGGGAATTGATGCATTTTATTCCTTAAAACTCCATTGACAAGTGTCTAAAGAAGTATAAATATCTAAAGGGTAGCGAAAGTCTATACCTTTAGATCTCCTTGAAGTGTGAGGTGTCTATATCGAAATCAGTGATGACTCTAACCTCCCAATGGCCAAGCACTGGTCTTGAATCCTTGGTGATCAATTGCAACTCGAAATATCTTTCTTTTCACCTCTATTCTTCGTCCCTTTAAGGATAGGGAGGCTCCCCTAGGGCTTGGTGTGAAATACTTTGTACGGAAGCATTTTGAATTTCGCTTGCATAGGATTCTTCCTTAGTGTCTCCTCTAGTGATCCTCAAGTTTTGGTGGAATTCACGTAGTGGATTCTTTGTAAATTTGATGCCCTAGCCATCACATCAAGAGAGAACCCTAGAAGCTAATCCTTCAACTTGGAGATTCTTTGAAGGCATGTGCTTCAGTTCTCATTGAAGTAAATCATACATTGCCTTTTCTCTTATCTACCTTAACCTTGGATACACTCATATGTCATCATATATCTAAACCCTAGGTCTTGTGTAGCCATCTTACAAAGGGGTTTTTCATGGAAAGTCTTACTAGCTTCTCCCAAAGCTCATACTTTTATTGAACCTTTCCACTGAAAGAGCCACCTTTCCTCACTTAAAGCCATTCATAGACACACATTTATCACAAGTGAGTAATACTGGGACTCCTCTCATCGGTGAAAATCCGAGAAGAGTAGGCGACTTAAGCTGTGGTGATAGTGGGCCTCTATCCCAACTCCCAAGTGTTGTCGTGCCCTCCATCTTTTGCCTATTTACAAGGCCTGTTAGTTTGTGCAAAAACAAGACCATTAAATTTGAGCTATAAGTACGAGGCAATCTTTAGCTATTAAAGTAACTGACTAAAACTATCTTGTCAACTTATTGCGAATCTTGGACCTCTATAATTCTCTGAGGTGACTTTATTCTAAGGTTTTGAGCTTCGACCTTATGTAATATGCTCTGAGGCCTTTTCGACCAACTTTACTTAAATCTTCGATCTTCTACCTTCTCTCAGGCTTAAGGATGGATCGTGATCCTTTTAAATGAGTCCCAGTACAAGATGAAATTCGATCTACCTGTAATGAGACAAAGACATATTGTTTCGGACTTCTTCAACAAACTTCGACCTTTTGAGATTTGATTAGGGCTTTGGCCCTATACTTCGACCTAAAGAATGTATCTTTGATCTATCTTCTCTGAGATACTCGACCTTCGTGAATTTGTACTACTGTCAACTTAGGATTATGATACAAATAAATTTAGGCCTCCTTTGGATCTACTCCTTCCTTTTCAAAACTTAGACAAGTTGACTACTTTAAGGTTGTGTTGAAGAAAATGTAACTAGGTTCGGTATTTATACATGTAATTTTGATCTTTATACTTGTAAAGAAAAATTATTTTTGTGAAGTATAAGAATCAGTTTCTTGCTCATTCCATAGGTCTAGGAAAGTCAAAGGGTCAAATAGCTCTTCTTGGGCATTTATGAAATGTATATGAGTCAACCTAAAGTCAAGAACAACCCTCCAAGACCAACACAATCCTCTTGAAGACAAGCAAGAAAAACAATGAAGAGAACAGTCAAGTTGGCCAGCAAAATTGATATAAAGAATAGACACGTCGACTGAAATGAAGTGACTCAACAATTCATTAATTCATGTCGACTTGAATGCATGGACACAGTGTTGCAGGAATCGCCCCCCCCCCCCCCCCCCCAAGCCTGAAGCGCGCCACCGAGGCGAAGCGTCCAGGAAGCGCTGTCCGAAGCGCGATTCCGTTTTCAGGTGGCGCGATTCCGGGAGAAAATGGCGATTCCTGCCATATTAGGTGGCGCCCGCCCGGAAGCGCGGTTCCTCCGGCGCTTCGGGCATGGGGTGGCGCCACGCCACCTGCCCGGAAGCGCACGCCACCCGCACGCCACCCAGGCGCCACCCGAACGCCACCCGCGCGGAAGTCTTTTTTTTTATTTTTTTTTAATTTTTTTTTAAAATTAAGCTAACTAAAGGGGGTGGGTTGAGGATGGGTTAGGGGTGGGTTAGGGTGAGTTTAGAAAACAATAAAGCCCCCATTCTCTTCTCATTTTCTCACTTTGAGTTTATGAGAGTTGGAGAAGAGAAGAGAGGAGAGGAGAAGAGAGGAGAGGAAAGGAGAGGAGAAGAGAGGAGAGCTTGGAGGAATGAAGAAGGAGGAGCTAGGAGAAGGAGGAGGAGCTTGGAGCAAGAGCTTGGAGGACTTCATCTACAAGAGCTAAAGAGGTAAGTTCAAAGCCCAAACTCCCTTGTTTTTTGAAAAAAAAATTGTATTTTTCTCCTCCCTCTCCTACTCTTTCCCATTGTTTCTACTTGCTCCTTTATTTACAGGTTGTCCACTACCTATATCCATATTCCAAGATGGTGTTCTTTTGGCTTCTATGTATCATTCCACTCTTGGGTTTAATGATGGCAAGGGGGAGGAATAGAGGGGAAGAGGAAGGGGATGAACTTGGTCCTAATAGTAGTGACCCAATGT
>APFE030059581.1:42865-90682 GCA_000404065.3 Pinus taeda
TAGCAGACGCTTCCGCGGACGCTTCGCCTCCTAGATTTTTGGAAAATGACGCTTCCGCGCTCCGCGCTTCCGCTTCGCGCAACATTGCATGGACATACACCTATAAATAGGCAGTTGGGGTCACCACAAAAGAAGATAGAAGCATCTCGCATCTCTCTGAAGAAACTCAGATGGGTACCGGTCTGTAACTTCGCATATTTTGAAGGAGCACTTTCTCAGATAAGTACAATATAGATACCATTTCGGACTCACCTGAAATCTCGCAAAGAAGTCTCAGTTTCCTTGTTACAGGCCTCGGTGCATTGCTGATGTAGTCTACTTCTCAATGGAAAAGAGATGATAAGAAGTTCGGTGTCATGATAAGTGCAGTCACAAGTATACACCCTCAGCAAGAAGGATCTCTATCAAACTTTGTCTCGGCCTTCATCTAACATAAACACAGTCATGATTTTGATGATCACTATCTCACCGTCTCAGAATATATTTGGTAAAGAGGATCTCTGTGATCTCTGTGTGATGAAGCAGCAATGAAGCTCATAGTTATGACAAGTCTCTCAGTGGAAGCACAATGATGTTGCAACATTAATGAATGTCTTCATGATGCAGTGATGATGATGAACTCAGCGATACATAGAAGAGGATTGGTGCCTTGGTCTTGGAGTAGGCTCAGTCAGTCAAGGGTCATGGTCTTGGTGTTCGTCAACTGGAATCTCTATAAGAAGAATTTTGTGCGGGTTTTCCTCTCCAAGAGGGAGAGGTTTTGGCCGTGTCAGAAAACCAAAATTTTGTGTCCTTGTCTCTTTGTTATGATAACTATTTGATGAACTAAAGAAGACACACTAATGTTAAGAAAAATGATAATAAGCTAAATGTTAAATTCCTCACAAATAGTTATCATGTTAAGAAGAATCTCATTAACTCAATGCCCTAGATTCTTCAACATGGTATCAGAGTTATGGTTGCAGTCTAAGGAAAGGCATAAAAGAGACACTTAAGGATCAACTTCAAGAAGAACATCAGTACAAGTTGAAGGAATTGAAAAATCAGTCTTCAACAAGCAGTATACAATAGAAAGACAATTCAAGATCAATCTCAGTTAAAGTGAAGTCTCAATGCTAGTACTCATAAGTCGGATCACTCTGAATCTTCAGATGGTACAGACAAGTACAGGACCTCGGTGATGAAGTTCTCCTCTATTAGTCCCAATAAGCAAAGCGAAATATGATATCTCAGCATTCTTGTGATCACAATACAATCACTGTCTTGACCTCCTCATAATCGCAGTCCTCAACATACGAAGTGATGTCATTGCGTAATATATTATTAGCATGCTCATGATGGAGAGATATTAACAAGTCTTGGTATCTCTGTCTCAGTAATCTCTTGGCATAAGAATGATGGCTCCAAAGATTCTAGTCAGTTTCGTTGGAAAAAATCATGGTAATCCCACAGTAGTGAACAGTCTCATACACAGTCTCGAATAAGAAACTTAGCAATACTACAATAATATATATATTCTCTGCACAGTGATGACAAGTAAGATCTCGATGATAAACACAATTACATTCTCGGTCAAGGAGCAGTCATGATCCTAACATAGGTTATGATCTCAATGAAAACTATGAAGAGACAGTCATGATCTTGATAGATCAAAAGACAGATCTCCAATACACATCTCAATAAAGACACAGTGATGAATTCGGTGACAAGTTTGGGCTCACAACACAGTGCACAATTCGAATGAACAGCAATCATAGATATCATTGTCTTGGTACAGTGTTACAGCGATATACATGTCACAGTTCTCGATCTTGTCTATAAACATAATCTCAATAGCATGATGCTCAGATCAGAGCATGAATTCGCTGATGCTGAAGTAAAATAAGTTCCACTTGTGGGATGGCAGTATCACGAGCATGTCAACAATGTGTTCAGTATAGGAGTCGAAAGAACCAAAAAGATGAATTAGGAATCAAGATGATCTCAAGATCATAAAGCAGTTTCGGTGATGACAAGATCACAAAAGTCATGATGCCAGAGGGTCTCCATAGAAGTTTTCGTAAAAGGATACTAGTGGTTCATGATGGGAAGCTCAAGCAAAAGAACCATCAAGGTGAAGATCTCCTCTTCACATGCCAAGTAAGTATCTTTCACGTTTTTGGTTTAATAACTTTGTTTTGCAAGAAAATAGAAATATTGAAGGATAGTCATAGTCCTCATGAAAAAGGTCCTTGCTTAAAATAAGGACCATTGTCATAATCCTCATAGAAAAGAGAAATCAATGATGTCTATGGAAAGGTCTCTGAAGGTCAAACGGTGCTTGAATTGTCAAGAGACTCATGGGAATCATATGAAATCACTCAAAGGTCCTCACATGCTAAAAGAGGAGACATAAAGAGAGATATATGAAATCTGAAATTATAGTAAATAAGGTCACATCACTTAAACCCACACAAAAGCTTGGTCCTCAAGCAATGTAAGACAGAATAAGTATAGCTAAGATTCAATGCTATAGAAAGATTTTGAAGCTCATACCACTGAAAGATGGAGTAATCTTAAGAAAGGGGCCAAGGAAAGAGAGTAACAAATCTCTCCTATGAGTAAGATAGTATCCCTCACAATTGTGCTATGAGATATGACAATGATCATAAGATGCATCATGGCATCATGAAAGCATTAGAAACAAGAGCTCGTGACATCACCATGGGAATCATGAAAGACAAAATCCATGGTAGACAAACATGTAGGATATAATTCTTGAGAACCTCAGTGGACATTGAAGGAAAGGAAGAAATCATCTAAGACAAGGCTCATCATACATAAAGTCAAAAAGGAAACCTCTACCAATTGGGGATATACAAGATCCTCAAAATTCTCTGATGGAATCCTCAACGTAGAGTTCACTAATCTAGAGAGGAAGCAAGTGTTTCAACAGGAACTCCAACTTATGGAATCCATGAGATGATGATGTGATGACATAAAGCAGATCAAGGGATTGAAGATCTCTTCAATCAAGGAAGCTGTTGGAAGAAGCCTCGATGACCTGAAGGTAAAATAAGGTATGTATGCTTGTGTTTAATATTATAATGTCGTGTCATATGGTTGCAGGTAACATGGTTCATTGCTTCTATTTTAATAAGCATGATCAAGAGAAAGAGGATCTCCTTCTCTGAAGGTTTAAGTCACACTAGATGAAGTCAACATAATATGTCCTCATATGAAGTATGAGGTGGTTAACTACAATGAAGAAACTCTGATTAAAAGCTACTGAGAATGGAATGTGTGAGGAAGGAAGAGATCGTGAGATATTCAACCCTGATGAAGGCAATCAACATCCAAAAGATAAAGAAGACTTGACTAGAAAATCTCCCAGAAAGATATGAAGACTTTGATGGAAAAGATGAAGACCCTTGACAATGGATATCTTTGGGAGATGTGTCAACATGTATGTAGGATGATGATACCTACAGAAAGTTGTCATGATGAAGAGCCATCTCGTAAGGTATGATTTGATGTAATATGATGTTTTGATTTCTTGAATAATATATGGATAATGCAGGGCTACTCGAACCAGAGTTGTAAATACAAGTCCAACTAGCATTCATGTGATGGATGGAAGAAGCATGATGAGAAAGAAGTAGTCATATAACGAAGGTTCCAGATATGAAGAAGACCACTTTCCATGAAGAAAGGAATGACATGATAAACTAAGGAGGAAAGTGATCGATGGTTGTTGCCCTACAAGGAAGAATCTCAACTAACTTTCATAACATCAAGGAGAAAAGTTGATCAAGCAGTCGAAGGACCCACAAAGAAGAAGTTGTTGATGTATGGAAGAGTCCCTAGCTAAAAGGGAGCTCTGATTGGTCCCTGATCAAGAGGGTGCTTGGATTAGATCACCCCTGATTACAAAGGAGTGACAGTTGTGTTTTTTTATTTCATGTGTCATGCACTAGACCAAGACTAACAATCGTAAGTCTAAGTGAAGGCCATGAATAGAAATGTAGACACATGATAGACACAACATTCTTGTCTTCGTCTGGGAAGAAAGAATGGAAGATTGGCTAATCATCTGGCATTCGATGCTCTTGAAGGATGTATAGGGCATCCAAGATAAGAGTAGGCAAGAGGACTGATATTTTTTAAGGGCTAGGAATCCAAGATAAGAATAGTCCTACTAGGTCATACTCACTGAACACCCAGGTGGGTATGTACCTTGAGAGACAATGATGAAGGTGTCTATAGTCATTGGTCTCGCCAGCATTGTAGCTCATGGTCTCATGGAGAGATGGATTTGTTAGCCAAGTCCTTTCACTGTGACAATGCCGGTTGATATGATGCTATACAGATGGGTTACCAATCTGATTCTTCTTAGAAATTCCTCAGATTGAGAATGACCAAGTACCATTGTAAATACCTCCCTAGTTAAGAGGAAGTGTTGAAGAAAATGTAACTAGGTTCAGTATTTATACATGTAATTTTGGTCTTTGTACTTGTAAAGAAAAATTATTTTTGTGAATTATAAGAATGAGTTTCTTGCTCATTCCATAGGTCTAGGAAAGTCAAAGAGTCAAAGAGCTCTTCTTAGGCATTTATGAAATGTAAATGGGTCAACCTAGAGTCAAGAATAACCCTCCAAGACCAACACAATCCTCTTGAAGACAAGCAAGAAAAACAATGAAGAGCACAATCAAGTTGGCCAGTAAAATTCATATAAAGAATAGACACGTCGGCTCAAATGAAGTGACTCAACAGTTCATTAATTCATGTCAGCTTGAATGCATGGACATACACCTATAAATAGGCAGTTGGGGTCACCGCAAAAGAAGATAGAAGCATCTCACATCTCTCTGAAGAAACTTGGATGGGTGTAGGTCTGTGACTTTGCATATTTTGAAGGAGCACTCTCTCAAATAAGTACAATATAGATACCATCTCAGACTCACCTGAAATCTCGCAAAGGAGTCTCAGTCTTCTCCTTGTTATAGGCCTCGGTGCGTTGTTGATGTAGTTTACTCCTCAGTGGAAAAGAGATGATAAGAAGTCTGGTGTCATGATAAGTGCAATCACAAGTATACACAATTGGCAAGAAGGATCTCTATCAAACTTTGTCTCGGCCTTCATCTAACACAAACATAGTCACGATTTTGATGATCACTATCTCACTGTCTCAGAATATAGATGGTAAAGAGGATCACTGTGATCTCTGTGTGATGAAGTAGCAATGAAGCTCATAGTTATGACGAGTCTCTCAGTGGAAGCACAGTGATGTTGCAGCATTAATGAATGTCTCATTGATGTAGTGATGATGATGAATTCAATGATACAAAGAAGAGGATTGGTGCCTTGGTCTTGGAGTAGGCTCAGTCAATCAAGGGTCATGGTCTTGGTGTTCGTCATTTTAAATCTCTATAAGAAAAATTTTGTGGGTTTTCCTCTCCAAGAGGAAGAGGTTTTGGCCCTGTCAGAAAGCCAAAATTTTGTGTCCTTGTCTCTTTGTTATGATAGCTATTTGATGAACTAAAGAAGACACACTAATGTTAAGAAAAATGCTAATAAGCTAAATAGTTATCATGTTAGGAAGAATTTCATTAACTCCATAACCTATATTCTTCAACAGGTTGCTCTCATATCCTAGCTTTGAAACCATGTTGAATTTTAGGGAATTCTCTAAACTGATAATTACTTCTTATGATTTTACATTATGTTAATCTTTTTCTTGTAGTCCTTTCATTATACAGAGGAGCTCAACAGTAAAACAAAAATACCATAAGGATCATAAAGAGATAGCCACACAATAACACAAGTATTTATCCTGGGAAAACCCACATGGGGAAAAACCCAACAACCTTTTCCTTAGAGAAATCATCAAGTTCAACAAAGATACATTAGTCAAATACAAGGTCAAACATACCAACAATAGAGCCAGGCCAAATCTGGTCCATCAACCTCCTATTCAAGTCATATGGCTACCCAAGAAATTTGATCGGGCTTGCTCTGTTAAGGCAAAATTTCAGCCTCCATAAACTCACTCTTGCAACCTTCAAATCACCTTCTTATTTTCCTCAGAGAAGACTTTTTATTTAATCTCATATTAGGTTTATTTTCTTGCCTCATGCCTTCACTTGATTGCCTCATACTAGACCTTTGTTTTCCTACCTCAAACCAAACCTTCACCCTCTTGCCTCAAACCTTCATCCTCTTTTTTTGACCTTAGATATAATCCCTCGCTACCTCAGATAGGCGAAACTTGCTTGCCTCAAACAAATCCGAATTGCTTGCTTGGAGGAAGGTTGAATGGCACATATTTATACTCTTTGGCTGGATCGAACGGGTGCCTGTTAGGTTGGGGCCAACTTGACTAGAAGGGTTGACTTGGCTTCTTGGAGCAAAAAATTTAAGTAATAAAATTCAATTTTTTTTTTCTATTAAAAACCAACACGAAGAACATGTCAAGTATTTTTCTCTTTTCTCAATAGCATGAAGAACATCCTTTGTAAATACATCAATGACTAAAATAATAATCATGAAAACCAACCATAGCTACAAAAATTCAACACTTCTTAGGTGAATGTATCATTCTTCCTTGGTCAAATCAGCATGGCTCCATGGGTGAAATTATCATTCCCCCACTAGTCAAATCAGCTTGACCTCGTGGGAGATGTCTGCCCTATCCCGCACAAACATTAACACTCCCTCTCTCAGAGGGAGACATTTTGCATCAAGCCAAGCTTGTCCCCAGAGTCTACAAACTTCACTCTAGACAAAGGTTTGGTGAGAATGTCTGCAATCTGCTCGTCTATGGATATGTATTTGAGCTTCATCACTCCCTTCTGCACCATGTCCAATTGTACCACGCAGGTATCTCAACACACGCTTTGTTCCCTGCCTCAGCTCAAACATAAACTAGACAACTTCCCTCACTGGATCAATCACGACAGCTGCTTTCTGGTCACCCTGACTAGGTGCTTCCTCTCACACTGAAGCAGTTCTTACTGTGGCAATCCAATCTGCTCCCTTTGTCACGGGAGCAAATCCTCCTACCACTATTGCTCCCCTTAGTATTGAAGCATACCCTTCTTTCTAGCATGGTCCCCTCATAGAAGGCATACTACTCCTAGAGACCTCTCGTCTCTAAGCATCTAGTCTGACAATTTCAATCCATGACATCCTTTTTGAAGGTTGCTCCTTCCACTCTACCACATTGTCTAATCCCTCTGAATTGGAAGCTCTTTCGGTCATCTGGTGTTGATTTTTCATGATATCCTAATCTGATAATTACTTTCCAATGATTCATTAACCAATTCATCTTATATTGTATCCATCATTAAGTAATTATACATAAAAAATATCAACAGTAAAACAATAATGACAGTAGGTTCATGAAGAGACAACCAAACACAACAGACAAAACTTATGCCGAGAAAACCCTAACTAGGGAAAAACCCAACAAACTTTTCTCACAGAAATTGTCCAATTCAACAAGAGATACAATTTGATCTTCCAGTCAAAACAAAGTCAAACTGACCACAAATATACCTAGGTCAAACCTGGTCAACTAAAGAGAAAATTTGGCCTCCTACACTTTTCTCAAAATTCAAACTGCTACCTTAGGAAAATTTGGTCTGCTGCCCAGAAATAAATAGAGAAACTTTGGTCAACTACCTCAAATTTAGTCAAATTGTGCCTCAAAAACTCATTGGTCTCCTCCTTCCTCTACATGTGTGTGCAAGGAATAGATGTGTGTGAGAGATCTAATTGATGCCTTGAGAAGAAAAACGAATGGTGTATATATAGTGGATTAGAGTGCCCTGTTACCACTCAAACTAGCAGGGGTTCTAGGACGGGATCCTATAAAGCAACTACTAGGTCTAGGGCAACAATGGAGCGATAGCCCACTGTCACCTCAGCTACGGCTCCCTGCTCTTTACAGACTTTCACTGATGGGAGGAGACCAAGTATAAGGGGAATTACTAGTTGAATAGATCAATGAGAGGATAATGAGTGATTCCTAAGGCCATTTCACGAGAGAGAATTAACTATACGGCTTTCTTGCTCATGAAGCAAGATGATATATTCTCTAGGAAGGGATAAGAGGATTATTAAGGCTAGGGTTTGGGAATATATCTTGTAAAGATGATTCCTAGGCCTAGTAATCCTAGTGGAGAATTCATCTTTATGTGATCTTTGTGGAATTTGAGTTTAATGTTGCGGGACCACACAACACCGAGTGGACCTAGAATTAGGTCACGGATGTGGATTTGATCAACCAAGGAAGGGCTTGACCTAATTATGGAAGAGAAGAGGATCAAAGGAGAAATTTTCTTTTGAGAAATGAATGCAATGATCCAAATGAGGACACTAACCAGGGGAAACCTAGGGCAACAAAACGATCTTTGAGCTAGGGCTTGCTATATCTCAAGATCCCACCGTCAGAATTTCTTGAAATTTGGAGGGCCTCTAGAGAAAACCCTACTGTAGTCATGACAAAGAGATCGAACTTTTTTGATGACTACAATGAGAGAAAAATGATGCCTTAGGTGACCTATGGAGGCTAGGCCTAGAAAGGGAAGGAGAGGTGAGAGAAATATTCATTAAAGATGACCACCTATGGAAGGATTAGTGCCTTATCCTTTGGGAGAGATGGAGTCAAGGAGAGTTTATATCTTGGAAAAGATTTACCCTATCAAGGAGGCCTTTAAGTAACTTCACATGGCATTAGGGCATGAGAGCAGCGAATCAAGGTCTTTATACTTCAATATGCACTAATTGATAACTTATGGAGAGGCATTTTAACAAAATATTCTCTAGGAATATTCACCCATTCATACATGGCCTATGCAATGATGCAACACTACAAAAGATCAAATTTTCCACAATTTTTCATAGGAAAGTAGTAAATTTCAGACTTGTATAGTGAAAATCCCAGCGACATTCATGTGACAAAGTAAATAACAAGAATAAGCATGAAAAAGATTACTTACATGTACAAATGAGTATATCCAATCATCAAATTATGCCAATAATGAAGCTCCAAGACAAGAGAAATAGATCCAAACATCAAAATTTATCCACAACATCCAAACTCGTCCTCCAAAAGGGAATGTGAAATTCTTCAAAGAGCTACTAATCCCAAATCCAAGTGATGATCAGAGAATGAATCACGTCTCATTTATTTATACAATCTCAAATGAGTTTGATTTGCCTAATTTGACTAATTGAGCCCCAAATAATAAAATAATGTGCAATAATAACATCCCTTGGTGACAAGCCCACCAAGATAGCTCAATAACATAAGAATAAGCCTCTCAAGAGGGTAGAATAATCCATAAAATGAGTCGTTGGGCCTTTAAGGAGGCCTAATGAAGTCCAACGTGTGCCATGATGTGAAAATGGACATCAAACATAGTGGACAAGGGGTTGGCCCCTTGTTTTCCAAGCAAATCCCTATGGTGCTCCCAAGTGGGTGTGGGGGCACAATGACATCATCATGGGTCACCAAGTGGATCGAAAATGCCTGTAAACCACTTGTAAGGGCTAAGATGATGACATAAACCCTCCCTTTGTCTCCAACAGTGAGACATCCTCATCTAGATCCTGGAACATCTGCGAAGTGTATGGTGCAAGTGTGAAGTCGGTTGGGCACAGTGAACTAGGTGCATCATCCTCATCCAAGAGGTGGAACACGAGCAATCAATGAGTGATGTTGGGGATCCGTAAAGTACTTTCTGCTATGGTGGAGACCTATGACTCTCAACACTCACCGTACAAGTGGCAATGTGGCCCTCTTGAGGGCTATGACCCCGTATAGGGAGACCAAGCCCCAAATGCAGACACACCTGCAATCTTGCATAAGATCCAATGCACCCCCTTGCCTTTTAGTGCAACAAATCATTAGAGTAATCAAGTAAAATAGCTTACAAATCATGGAAAACAAGTGGGCACTTCACAGTGGCATGTCCTTCCATAGTGGGCTTTGGCATGTACAGGTGTCTCCAAGTTCGAAAGGAGGTTAACCAAAGACCCTATTAGGTGGTTTCTACCTCTAAAGGGGGTAATATGTCCATGGTACCCCCGTCAAATGGTAGGTGGCAGATGATATAGTGATGGAATGGAATGGGGCATGAAGGGGAAGCTCTAGGCCACATGCCATGGTACAATGGTAGCTAAAATAACAGAAGCCCACACTTGGGTATATGAGTGTAGAAGGGAGCAATCGTGGTACATGAGTTACCCCGACCTTTGTTTTTCCACCCTTCTTTATATGCCTTTTGCCTTTCATTGATTTTTCTTTATTAACTGCTCAGGGATCCAAGGAATGAGAGCATGATGTGTAGTATGTAGTAGTGGATACCCTCTTAAGGCGAGGCAGTTCATTGCCCACCAGGCGTTGCTACAATCATGGGTTCTTTAATGATGGAGAGGGCTCATTTAGGGCCCATAGGAACCAAGGTGATGACCATAGATAAGGGATAAAGCTCATGTTTTGGCTTTTGCCCACGTGCTAAATGTGTATTTCCCAACCATACTTTGCATTTTGTGGTACAATTCCTTGTTGAAAGTGGCCAAATATGCTTTTTCTTTTCATTTTAGCTGCATCAACCTCTTGGGCATCGTCCCAAGCTCGAGAGGAGGGTGTGGTTGACCCCTTACGAACCCACTAGACAAATGTGGACCCAGATGAGAGAAGTGATGAATGGGGTTGTAATCAGCAAAAGGGGAGTGATATATGTGATGTCAGGGAGGAGGACCATGCAACCAAAATCGGGGTTTCCCATGTAATACCATCCCTAAAGCCTAAAGGCCAATAAAAGAGGTCCCACAGGACTAGAATACAAGGTTAACCACCCAAAGGGACATAGGAGACAAGAGTACAGTCCTAGCCCACTCTTTCTGTTGAATCCCCCCACTAATCCATGCCCAAAAGTGTCCATGATAAGTAATAAAAAATACTCAATTACCTAATGATAAGCCATACCTTTGGGGTTGGGAGGCCCACCTTCAAACATGCGATCATAACAGATGGGTGAGGGACCACATGGCTAGCTCAGGTGGCAGACAAAATGGAACATCAAGCTATCTGGTAGCTGCAAGGAGCTGCTGGCTGTCGACTAAGGACCATCTTGGAGAAAAATTTTCTCCTATGGACATCACCCACAAAGTGGTGGGTAACATCTGCTTCTAAAATGCTCTCGTTGGAGAGTGCACAAATATACTCGAACGGGAGGTCATTAGAACTCCAACAATCTCTTGGGTCTGTAGACCTGTCACCTACACATATCACAAATCAAACACACTGGGTGACATGCTTTCGCGACGTCTCATAATCGCACATGCATATATTAGGCCACTAAAATCAAATAATAAATAGCAACTAAAAATTTAAATCCAATGTTAATCTAAATGCAATTAATATAGCACAAAAATATCATATGACGTTAGTTCTAATGAGAAAATCAATATGCAATGCATCCTACCATACATGCATATAACAAGGCCAATACTAAGTGTAATCATAAAGCCAATGCAAGCAACATATCATCAAATCAATGTAAATATGCTTGCCTATATGATCACTAGGGCAATAAATCTGAAATCCAACACACAAACACAATCATGTGAGGGACAATGCAGGTGGGAAGCGAGAAAATATGATACCCATGTGGTGTGGAAAGGAACTTTGGGTGAGGAAAAGGAAGTCAATCTAGAAGTGCGAAGCCTCTCTTCTAAGCATTGGATAAAAGAACAAGTGATTAAACTTACAAACTCTCCATGACAATCATTGCTCACAATGCTATGCTTAGTGGGTGCCACAAGGTCGTGATAGGAGGAAGAGGGGCTGAGGAAAAGGAGGGGCACAACAACTAGGTTGCTCAATGTGATGGTCACATTGGAAAGGGGCAATGATGATGTGCTCATAATCTTGAGAGTATGCAGGGTATAAAAGGATACATCCTACGGATAGTTCTTCCTCAACCTCATACCAGAAAAGGGGAGAAGAATCAGTATTATAGATGGTATGAGGCAATGCAATTATGTCATTGGGATCCTAGAGAAGGCAATGGAAATTAAGGCCTATTAGTGTCATCATCAGTATCATAAATGGGGACTGTTATTTCCAATAAGTTTCCTTCGTGCATGGGAAAACAATGATCCTCCTTTTCAATGGTGTGAGTAGATATATTGTTATGAGTAATGTCTTGGAGAAAAGGAGAATTAATTTCAACCTCATCTTCCTTGTCAGTATCATAAATAAGGTCATTGTGGAAGTGATGGTTGATATCCCATTTTCCCTTGTTTATATAGAGGAACTCAAAAATGTCGACATCACAGGTATCCGTAATAACCACATCCTCTAACATCCTTCCTTGAATGGGAGGCCCTACATTATCACATCCATCTTTGTGGATTTCAATGGGGCCAACATTCATATCAATTCCCAAATCAAGATTTTTCATAATTTCTTCACTTGCTTGGTTATCTTGATTTTCCTCAAAATCATCCTCATTACTAGGCAAGCAAGACTTCTCTTCTTCCCTCTTCTCTTGGAGAACAATAGCTAAGGTATCTATTACACGTGTTTGGTATAATGCTTCTAGGAGGAGAGCATCATTAGGGTTTTCTTTATATTCACATTTCATTTTATAGAGCTTCTCCTCTTCCTTGTACAAATGGAAGAATAATTCCTTAGCATTACATTCCCTTACTAACCCCCTGCATGACCTACTATATTCATCCACTCTTTCTTGCAAGATCCAAAGGCTTTCAGAATCAAACTCTTCATCACCTTCAAAGGAGATGTTCCCCACCTCATTGTTATTGGCCTCGAATTCTATAATTGATATTTGCTCATCATCCTCACTTTCTTGATCATCTTGGTCATCCAAATCCTCATCCGGTAATGAGCCATATTTTTCTTCAATCTCATGAGACAAGGAATTGAATGCACTGGTGTAATAGGCAAGCTCAGAGAAGAGGTAATATACGGGGCTTCCTTCATACTCCTACCTTATGATGTGGAGCTTTAACCTACCCTTGTTATAGAAATTGAGTATGAAGTCTTCATTCTCATGCTCTATCAAATGATCACAAAGCTTAAACCACAAATCCCATCTTTCCCACAAGCCTTGCATTTCTCCAGGGCTAAGGTCATGGATACTTTCTTCATCAAAGTCAGACATTTTTCATGATTTTGCATATAATGCCAAAATGGAGTTGCCATGGTTTATTCAAGTGCCTTGATAGATGCTTGCTTCACCCTACAAGTGAAAACTTTGAAGTTCAATGAAGAACTAGGGCTTCGTTCTTCCAATGGATTCGCCAAGAATGATATGTCGATGATGTCGTAAAGGAAAACAAGACACATGTCTCATGTCTGCGGCAACGGTGCCAAAATGTTACTGCTCAAACAAGCAAGGGTTCTAAGAGCGAACCCTATAGAGCACGCTAGGTCACGGGCAACAACGAAGTGATAGCCCATTGTCACCTTAGCTAAAGCTCCCTGCTCTTTACGAACTTTCACCGATGGGAGGAGACCTGATATAAAGGGAATCAATAGATCAATAAGAGAATAATGAGTGATTCCTAAGGCCAATTCACAGGAGAGAGACTTAATTATATGGCTTTCTTGCTCAGGAAGCAAGATGATATGCTCTCTAGGAAGGGCTAAGCAGATTCTCGAGGCTAGGGTTTGGGTATATATCTTGTAAAGATGATTCCTAGGCCTAGAAATCCTTATGGAGAATTTGTCTTTATATGATCTTTGTAGAATTTGAGTTGTAAAGTTGCAGGACCACACGAGACCAAGTGCAACCAAAATTGGGTCAAGGATGTGGATTTGATCAGCCAAGGAAGGGTTTGACCTAATTATGGAAGAGAAGAGGATCAAAGGAGAAAATTTCTTTTGAGAAATGAATGAAATGATCCAAATGAGGACACTAGCCAAGGGAAACCTAGGGCAAGAAACGATCTTTCGGCTAGGGCTTGCTATATCTCAAGATCTAATTGTCAAAATTTCTTGAAATTTGGAGGACCTCTAGAGAAAACCCTAGCACAATTATGAACAAGAGATTGAACTTTTTTGATGGCTACAATGGGAGAAAAATGATGCCCTAGGTGACCTATGGAGGCTATGCCTGAAAAGGGAAAGAAAAGTGAGAGAAATATGTTAGTTCATGTAGCATCAGATGTGTTATAGCCACGAAATTTGGTGGAGAGGCTAAATACATGAGATCTCCAAAACCCGGAAATCATTTCTAGAAATTCCACCTAGAAGTGTCCCAATTAGATTATTAGTCGTTTTCTAAATATTTCCTATGTCTAAACTTAAGGAATATGGTTAATTAATTAGTGTTAATTGAGATAAGGTGAGAATCATCTAGAAACTCATACGGATCGGCTCCAAGGTGATCCTAGCCATTGATTAAGTTTTAATCTTGGCCATTGGTGCTCCAACAGAGGATTATAAGAAGAAGTCGATAGGCACTTGGAGAAGACACTTTTGTAGTTCGATTTCCTTGGCAGATCGATTTTCAGAGAGCACCAGCAGTTGTTGGAGAACCCGAAATCAAAGTAGGGTCAGTGAGGGGCAAAGATAATGATCCGAAGGAAGTTTTCCAAATCCAGAGAGGTCGCAGCAAGGGGTCGAGTTATTCCCAGTGAGGCAACGTAGAGGACTGCGCAGTTGCTTTAGAAGCAATTCGATTTCGCTAGAGAGAAATTCGTTTTTAGTTCTAGAGGTCAAGCAAAGGGTTCAGAGTGTCGGAGAAGCAATTTCCTCAACAGAGACATGCAGAACAACTTCATCAAAGGCGGTTCAAAGGCTAGACGTAATAGGGTCTGCGTAGAGCAGCGCAAAGGCTGACACAGAGGGTCCAGAAGGATGAGTTTTTCAAGAGAAGTTGTGTTGGAATTGCTTGTGAAGGAAGGGTAATTCCCTCAGATAATTTTGCCCAGATTTTCTTGCTGTTTGGATTGCCAGTTGGGCATCCATAGATTGTCCTCAAAATTCACTTCTACATAATAAAATAAAACCCTCATCTGCAGAATCGGTTTTCCCGCATTAGGTTTTTCAGGGGACATTTGTCCAAAAATCACTGTGTCATTTTTATGTGCGCTAGTATTTTCTCAGTTTCCGACGCTATTATTTCCACTATAATATTTGTGAAGGTTGTAGTGTGATTTATTTCATATTTTCCATAGCAAATAAATTGTTAAAATAATTAACAATTACAAAAATAAATTCCAGTTGCTACAATAGGATTCCAATTTTTTATTTTTCACATGGTACCAAAGCATGAGTGATCAGTCGTGAAGCTCAAAAGCGAAGAAAGAATTTCATTGCTTAGAGGGAGCAGCAGGGAAAATTCTTGAGGCAGCGCAGTGCTCAGGCAGGCAAGCTGAATTGTTGGGCCAACAATTCGATTTTCAATTGCAAGGGTGCAAAAAATTTGATTTGCCGAGGAGAGTGATTCGAGCAGTCAAAGGGAGCAACTGTAACTCATATTTCACTGAGAAAAATTTTTGTTGGATGCAAAGGGTTTTTCATCTATAGAACCAACGTCGGGTGGAAGAGAAAAGCACACATAACAGAGGGAAATTTTCTCTCAGGGAACTTCGAGTCTCAGAAGTTCAATTTTTCCTTGCATATTGGCAGTAGTTGTGAGCAGATCTTCTCACTCCATAAGGGAGTGTGAGTAGCAGAGCGGCAGCCAAGCACAAGGAAAGAGGGGATTTTCGACAGTTTTCGAGATGGCCACTGCAGGGCTTAGAGATCAGGATAGGTTGGATGGATCATCCAACTATGTCATTTGGAAGGCCAGGGTGTCCTTCCTTCTAAATGAATATGGCTTGAAAGCCTAGATTGATAATGTAGTGGTTGTTCCTCAGGATGCAAACCAACTCAAGGAATATAGGAAGGAGATGGCACAAGCAAAGCAGTTGATACTGAATGGAGTCTGGGGTCATATAGCCTCACATATAGCAGCCAAGGGAACGACCAAAGAAATGTGGTATGCTCTCTCCACGTTATACAAGGGTACTTCCAAGTAGCGAAAGATGTTCCTAGAGGAGAAGTTGAGATGCATCAGGATGTAGAAGGGAGAAGGCACAGATCCCTTCCTCACCAAGATTCAGGAAGTCCGAGACTAGCTGTCAATTGTCAGGGCAATGCCTCAACCTTCAGAGCTAGTACAATTTGCACTCAACAGTGTCTCAAGGGATTGGCAGGTCTTCATCCAAAGTATATTGGGCAGAGACATGCTACTAGGATGGGACAGAATGTGGGTCGATTTGCAACAGGAGAAATTGAGATGAGCTTTGCTGAAAAGCTCCATTAGTGGCGGTGGATGGAAGGTTGTTAAGGAGGAGGAAAATGTGTCCTAGTTAGGGGCAAGGGGAGCAGAGAAAGAAGAAGAACCTGTCAAAGGTCAAGTGCTTCAGGTGTGGTGAGCTCGGCCACTACAACACGTAGTGCCCTCTCAGGAAGAAGGATAATTCAGAGAAGTAGGACTAGCAAGCAGTGTCAGTGAAGATTGACAAACTGTCCTCTAGGTTGGAGGAAGACTTCGCAATGTCGGCATCCATACCTCTAAGAGTGAGGTGGGGTGACTTGGAGTTGTAGCCCCAAAGAGCTACAAAGATTGGGCAGGACCCTTGAGGAGTCGACCTCATGGATCATTACATGGCTATGGGGGCCCACAATATTCAATAGTAGGATGGATCAGTGGCAGTTGATGCAGTAAGTACTAGAGTGACAGTTACAGACTAGTAGCAGTCAGATGCTGACGGGCACAGTGCAATGTTGACAGCAGAGCAGGTGGCTCAGTGTAGAGTCAGCAGTAGCACAAATTCCTTGGTGGACAATGTAGTAGCTAGTAGCAGTGAGAGACTCGAGAGACAGGTGCATCATACTGAACACGATTGATTCATTATTTTGGATGCTTCTCAGTTGCAGTGGTTGCAGCAATAGATGAGAGCAAGATGCAGAGTTGGCAGCAATATGGTGGTCTCAACAGCAGCACAAATGCAACATCAAAGTTGTGCAATAGTTGGTGGGGAGCAGCGACCAGACATCAGCAGTGTGATAGGGGTGATACAAAGACAGGGTGTTGTGGCCAGATGTGCAGCACTAGAGAGAGAACACAGTCCTCACTAACAGAGAGTGTTAGTTTTTGTAGCATTGGATCTGTTCTAGCCACGAAATTTGGTGGAGAGGATAGAATACATGAGATCTCCAAAACCTAGAAATTGATTTTGGAAATTCCACCTAGAACTGCCTCAATTAGATTATTAGTCATTTTTTAAATATTTCCTAAGCTTAAACTTAGGGAATATGGTTAATTAATCAGTATTAATTGAGATATGGTGAGAATCATCTAGAAACTCACACAAATCGACTCCAAGATGATCCTAGCCACTGATTAAGTTTTAATCTTTGCCAATGGTCCTCCAGCAGAGGATTATAGGAAGAGGTCGATATGCACTTGGAGAAGACACTTTTGTAGTTTGATTTCCTTGGCAAATCAATTTCTAGAGAGCAGCAACAGTTTCCAGAGATCTAGAGATCGAAGCAAGGTCAGTGAGGGGTAGAGACAGTGATCCAAAGGAAGTTTTCTAGATCCAGAGAGGCCAAGTTATTCCCAATGAGGCAGCGCACAAGATTGCGCAGTTGCTTCAAAAGCAATTCGATTTTGCTGGAGAGAAATTTGTTTTTAGTTCCAGATGCTGGGTAGAGGGTCCAGAGTGTCAGAGATGTGATTTCCTTAGCAGAGACGGGAGGAACGACTTCATCAAAGGCAGTTCAGAGGCTAGACGCCATAGGGTTTGCATAGAGCAGCATAGAGGCTGATGCAGAGGGTCTAGGAGGACGAGTCTATGAAGAGAAGTTGTGTCGGGATTGCTTGTGGAGGAAGGGTAATTCCCTCAAATAATTTTGCCCATATTTTCTTGTTGTTTGGATTGTCATAGCAAATAAATTGTTAATATAATTATCAATAAGAAAATAAATTCCAGTTGCTGCAATAGGATTCTAGTTCTGCCTATGGAAGGATTAGTGCCTTATCCTTTGGGAGAGATGGAGTCAAGGAGAATTTATAGCTTGGAAAATATTTACCCAATCAAGGAGGCCTTTAAGCAACTTCACATGGCATTAGGGCATGAGAGCAGCTACTCAAGGTCTTTATACTTCAATATGAAATAAATGATAGCTTATCGAGATGAATTTTAACAAAATATTATTTGGGAAGGGTAATTACTCTTCCTCCAAAATTATCTGGAGGAAGAACAATTCCCTCAGAAAATTTTGCCCAGATTTTCTTCTTGTTTGGATTGTCGTAGCAAATAAATTGTTCAAATAATTATCAATTAGAAAATAAATCATGGTTGTTGCAATAGGATTCTAGTTCCGCCTATGGAAGGATTAGTGCCTTATCCTTTGAGAGAGATGGAGTCAAGGAGAATTTATAGCTTGGAAAATATTTACCCAATCAAGGTCTTTATACTTCAATATGCAATAAATGATAATTTATCGAGATGAATTTTAACTAAATATTATTTAGGAAGAGTAATTACCCTTCCTCCAAAATTATCTGGAGGAAGGGTAATTCCCTCAAATAATTTTGCCCAGATTTTCTAGTTGTTTGGATTGTCGTAGCCGATAAATTGTTAAAATAATTATCAATTAGAAAATAAATTCCAGTTGCTGCAATAGGATTCTAGTTCCACCTATGGAAGGATTAGTGCCTTATCCTTTGGGAGAGATGGAGTCAAGGAGAATTTATAGCTTGGAAAATATTTACCCAATCAAGGAGGCACATGGCATTAGGGCATGAGAGCAGCTACTCAAGGTCTTTATACTTCAATATGCAATAATGATAACTTATCGAGATGAATTTTAACAAAATATTATTTAGGAACATTCACCCATTCATACATGGCCCATGCAATGATGCAACACAACAAAAGATCAAAACTTCCACAATTTCGCAGAAGAAAGCAGTAAATTTCAGACTTGTATAGCGAAAATCCCAGCAACATTCATGTGACCAAGTAAATAACAAGAATAAGCATGACAAAGTTTACTTACATGTACAAATGAGTATATACAATCATCAAATTACGTCAATAATGAAGCTCCAACACAAGTGAAATAGATCCAAACATCAAAATTCATCCAAACTCGTCCTCCAATAGGGAATGTGAAATTCTTTAAAGAGCGACTAATCCCAAATTCAAGTGACAATGAGAGAATTAATCAACTCTCATCTACTTATACAATCTCTAATGAATTCAATTTGCCTAATTAAGCCTCAAATAATAAAATAATGTGTAATAATAACATCCCTTGGTGACAAGTCCACCAAGATAACTCAATAACATAAGAATAAGCCTCTCAAGAGGATAGAATAATCAATAAAATGAATTTTGGGCCTTTGAGGAGGCCTAATGAAGTCCAAAGTGTGCCATGATGTGAAAATGGACCTCAAAAATACTGGACAAGGGGTTGGCCCCTTGTTTTCCAAGCAAATCCCAGTGGTGATCCCAAATGGATTTGGAGGCACAATGACATCATCATGGGTCTCCAAGTGAATCGAAAATGCCTATAAACCACTTGTAAGGGCTAGGATGATGACATAAACCCTCCCTTTGTCTCCAACAGTGAGACATCCTCATTTGGACCCTGGAACATCTGCGAAGTGTATGGTGCAAGTGTGGAGTCGGTTGGGCATGGTGAACCAAGTGCATCATGCTCATCCAAAAGGTGGAACACAAGCAATCAATGAGTGGTATTGGGGATCTATAATGTACTCTCTACTATGGTGGAGGCCCATGGCTCTCAATACTCACCCTACAAGTCCCAATGTAACACTTTAGAGGGCTAGGATCCTATATAGAAAGACCAAACCCCAAACGGAGACCCACCTACAATCCCGCATAAGATCTAATGCATCCCCTCGCCTTCCAGTAGAACAAATCATTAGAGTAACCAAGTAAAAGAGCTTACAAATCATGGAAAACAAGTGGGAACTTCACAGTGGCATGCCCTTCCATAGTGGACTTTGGCATTTACAGGTGTCTCCAAGTTCGAAAGGAGGTTAACCAAGGACCCTATTAGGTGGTTTCTACCTCTAAAGGGGGTGGTATGTTCATGGTACACCCGTCAAATGGTCGTTGGCATATGATATAGTGATGGAATGGAGTGGGGCATGAAGGGGAAGCTCTAGGCCACATGCCATGGTACAAGGGTAACTAAAATAAGGGAAGCCCATACTTGTGTATATGAGTGTAGGAGGGAGCAATCGTGGTACATGAGTTACCCTGACCTTTTCTTTTCCACCCTTCTTCATATGCCTTTTTACTTTTATTGATTCTTCTTTATTAACTTCTCGGGCTTGCATGGAATGAGAGCATGAATGTGTATTATGTAGCAATGGATACCCCCTTAAGGAGGGGCAGTTCATTGCCCACCAAGGGTTGAGACAATCATGGGTTCCTTAATGATGGAGGGAAGTCATTTAGGGCTTGTAGGAACTAGGGTGATGGCCATAGATAGGGGGTAGAGTTCATGTTTTGGCTTTTGCCCACATGCTAAATGTGTATGTCCTGAGCATCTTTTTCATTTTGATGTACACTTTCCTGTTGTGATTGGCCAAATGTGTTTTTCCTTTTCTTTTTAGATGCATCAACCTCTGGAGCATCGTCCTAGGACTAACCCAAGGTGTGGGCAAGGAGAGGAGGTGGATAACTGCCTGCGGACCCAGTGCACAAATGTGGACCCAAATGGGAGAAGTAATGAATGGGGTTGTAATGAGAAAAAGGTGAGTAATAAATGTGATGACGGGGAGCGGGACCACGCAACCAAAATCAAGCTTTGCCATGTAATACCATCCCTAAAGCTTAAAGCAAGTAAAAGAGATCCCACATGACTACAATACAGGGTTAACCGCCCAAAGCGACATATGAGACAAGATTACAGACCTAGCCCACTCTTTTCGTTGAATCCCCCCACTAATCCATGCCCAAAAGTGTCCATGATAAGTAAACAAAAAGACTCAATTACCTAATGATAAGCCTTACCTTTCGCATTGGGAGGCCCACCTTCAAAGATGTGATCATAACAGATAGGCGAGGGACCACATGGTTGGCTCAAGTAGCGGAGGAAATGGCACATTGAGATAACTGGTCCCTGCAAGGCGTTGCTGGCTGCTAGCTGAGGACCATCTTGAAGAAAAAAATTCTCCTAGGGACATCACCCACAAAGTGGTGGGTAACATGCCCCAATGGGCAAATCCCTTGGGCTGGGGTGACTTGACTTTTGAAGGCAATTTGAAAATTCGAATTTTGAATTTTCCCTCTTTAATTTGGAGCCGACTTAAAAATCAAATTTATGTTTTCTTCTCTTTTTAATTTTTGGGCTCATACAATAAATGAATACCAATCGTAGCTACAAAAACTCAACATCTAGCACAATGTTGGACATCCTAACAATTTGTACAATCCTCCCTTTCGAACACCAATCACTCTTGTTAAGTCTATGCGCGTGCCCTTAGGCCATACAAGAACCTGACCATCTTGCGACTGGAGAAAAATTCTCCTGATAGTCCACTCCCTCTTTCAGGGAGAACCCTCTTGCCAAAAACCTCACTTGGTACTTCTCAATGTTGCCATCTCTTGCATGAATCATCACCTTGGTAGCCTCTACAATGGATTTGTTCTTCCTTTTCGCAAACCCCATTCAAGAGACCCTCTTGATCAAGGAAGAAATTGATGAGGGTTGTATGTAACTGTCAACTCCCTCTTGATCCTTTCCTCCTTGCAGAAATCATGGAAGTCCTTGGAAGTATACTCTCCTTCATTATTTGACCTCAAAATCTTGATCTTCTTCCATGTCAATTTTCTACTGGAGCCCTGAACTCTTGAATCTTGTTGAAGACCTCATCCTTGGCATTCATGGAAAAAAACCATTAATGAATGTCAAAAGAAGTATTCTTGCCAAAGTCCATCAACAATCTTATCAAGCTTATATTCCTTTGTCTTCTTTTGAGGTTGATGTTCATCATCATCATCAACATCAATTGTTAATGCATGCTATTTATTCTTCCTTTTCTTCTGAGGACCCGGAGGCATAGTGTCCAAAATCATGACAATTGAAGCACCTGAACTTTGACATATCCTTCTTCTTATAATCAAACTTTTCAAGATTTCTTCCTTTTCCTTTCTTTAATGAGTTGCAAGTGCTTGAGTTTCTTCATCCCAAGGTCTCTGCAAGTTATCCTTGGACAACAATCTGGGCTCCTCTTGGACACAATCATTTCATAACTTATCAAACTTGGGAAACTTCTTTATGCACAAATTCCCTAAACAAATGGATCCCATGAGGAAGGAAATCCATTGAGTGTTATTGTAACAAACTTTGCATCATCAATGGTATCTCCAACAACTCCAAGTTCATCTCTCAACTGAGAGACTCTCATAAGATAAGAGGCAACAAAATCTGATCTAGTCACCATGAAACTACGAAGTTGATGCCTCAAGGTTAGTTTCTTACTAATGTTGGTACTTTGGAACAACCCCCCCCCCCCCCCAAAGCATCATACACTTCATTGGCAGTCTTCAACTTAGCAACGTGTGTAATCAAGTAGTTCTTTATGGAGTCTATTAAGATTCTCTTAGCCTTGGCTTCATTCTTCTTATGGTTGGCTTTCTCCTCAGTTCCATCTGGCTCTTTAATCTTTAATGACTTCCTTCTCATGACCCTGAAGGTCATCTTCTTCCCAGATAAGAAGTATCCTGGTCTTCCAAGATCTGAAATTAGTAGCACCATCCAACCCATCTTCTACTCTGAGACCTGGCACCATTTTGACAAGAGGTCAAAATTCCAATCAAGCTATTGAATACTATCTGTTAGACTTACTCCAATGGTTGCTCTTTCAACAAATCTCTGATACCATATTGAAATTCTATGGCAAGTGTAGTAAAATACAATTTTCTGCCAGGTAATTCCTTCCTTTATGATTTTCAACTACTATCATTGAATAATTACACTCTAGAAAATCTCAACAGTATATGCAACAAAAACAGTAAAGATCACATAAAGACAACCATGCACAAAATAGACAATAACTTTACCCTGGGAAACCCAACCTTGGCAAAAAACCCAACAAATTTTCTTAGGAGAAAGTATTCTTCAGCCAAGTTTACATATCAGCAATTTGTATAGAATTTGTGCCAATAATCCAAGTCAAATACCAGTGAAACCTAGTCAAAACATCTGTTGGTCAATGTTGGTCAAACCAGCCAAATCATAAAAATTCAACACTGATCAACTTAGCCTAGTCAAACTAGCTTGCAGTTAAACTTCGGTCGTGTGGTTGTAATATTCCTACCTAGGAAATACAGTGATAAAGAAAGCAAAAACTGACATGCACACACAAAAATTCAAATATATAAGTAGACACCTAGCAAATCTCTAAAAACATCATCCAACTGAGCCATTTTATTATATGGAGCAATAATACAACGGGGTATGAAAGGAGTGCACCTGGGCTTGCCAAAATGGCAAGCTAGACAAGCACCAGGTAGAAAAATACAATTCTCGGATGAGGAAATGAGCTACCCCAACTATGCTCTACGCTGCCCTGGAATAACTTAATAACTGCTCTGTCTACTGGAAAGAACCTATTGAAAGACGCTCCTCCAGTGCTCAGAAAAATTTGGGAAATTAACCCTGGGCTCCTCTCCAGAAAGGGTTTGGCCTACTTCCGACCTTCAAAATTGACCCTTATTTCAGCGTGTTCTTCAACTGGCTAGATATTTCGGCCGACCTGATGAATTATTGCTTCAACCCTCCAAAATGTTGCAAAATGCCAAGGATTCACCCCTTCAGAAATCTCCCCAAATCCCTAGCTCAGATCTTCTTCCAGTGATCACCTCCCTAGCTCCCACATATGCCCAGAAAAGCCTCCTATGCAGGCCCATGCAGTCACTCAGATGGCTGCTTTGCTACAGCGGAATACCTCCCAGATTTCGTTGATTTCTACCTCAAAAACTCCAACAATTGGTGATGCAAAACTCTCCTGAAAATCTCAACAATACCTCTACTCTCTATTGACCCTGCAAGCAAATCAAACTCCTCAACTACGCCCTAGAAACTACCATGAAACCCCCATGAATTCCTTGAAGACTGATGCTAAAGATGCTCACATGGAAATCGACTTCCCTCCTTGGGCTGACACTCGAAGTCCACCAAAGCAAGGGGTAAGATACTCGCTTGAGAATCTCGGGTGTAGACTGGGTAAGCAGCTCAAGCGTGCTAGGTGCATCTGAATGTCCAATTGTCAAAAGCCCCCAAACTGAAGTGAGCCCCTTCTATTTAACCTTGGCTACTATCTACTCATGTGGGTCCCATCATCGAACTCCCTTCCTTCCCAAGTAGCTTGAATTGCCCAAGTTGAGCGTATTTCCTTGGCCCCTACATTCCACTAAGAGTTTGATTTTGCCTTTTTCCCATAGTGTGAGTGCCTCCATCAATTAAAAATTGGCAGTGGGTTCCTCCAACCCACTTCTCCTATGTTAGAACCCAAAATTGTACAAAAATTATATTCACACTTAGCAATAATTGCTAAGTGAGAATATCACAGTCCTCCTCGAATAGATGTTGCTTCTCCCCTAGCAACTACAAAGATGGATGTTGGAGTACCTTCTCTCCCTCCCAAGTGGCATCCTCATCAGGCAAGCTTCTCCATCTGACCAAGAGTTCGTTGATGACCCTGTTCGACAACTGTCTCTCACAGGTGTCCAAAATACTCTCCGACTCCAAAACCAAATGCCCCTCATCATCCAAAGGCAATAACATTGTAACTGTTGTCACCTGTTGGCCCAATGCCTTTTTTAGGCAAGACACATGGAATATATTATGGACTTTGCTCCCTGGAGGTAGCTCCAGCTCATACGCGACCTCTCCAACCCACCTGGTGACACGGTATGGTCCATAAAAACGAGGCTTAAGCTTTTTTGCCCTCCTCTGCTTGTGCGTAGACGAATTGTATGGTTGATGTCTTAAAAAAACCAAATCCCCAACCTCAAACTACCTCTTTACTCTGCCCTTGTCTGCGTATAGCTTCTGTTGGTTATGCGCAATCTTTAAGTTATCCTTGAGAACCCGAATGATATCCTGACTCTCTTATATCCAATCCTTGGCCCTTGGGGCCCTGCTGTCTCCAAACATCATGTCAAGAAAAGTCAATGCATCATACTCGTAAAAAACCCAGAATGGGGACATACCTATTGATCCAAAATGGATCTTGGATAGACTTCTAAGTCTAAAGTGTTCCTCACAAAGGAAAATGAAAGTCAAGGGTTGCTCCTGGAAATAGTCCCATTGCGTAGATCTTTTCACTCTGAATCTACTGCAATTAAATGGGCTACAATGGACTTCGGATGAAGAAGTTATCACAGAAAGAAATTTGCCATGGTCCTTTGAAAAGGAGGCAAATTCTTCCAAAAATGGGCTTAAGGCCTTATAAAGGAAAATCGCATCGAAAGGGTTAAGAGGAGGACTTAACGCAAGGGCGAAAGGAGCCCCCTATTAGCGATCTCCAATATGTCGGGTCGGAGGTAGGATGCACCCAATATCGGGACCCCAGGTATTGCAATATGCGATTGAATCGGTGATCGAGGTGATCGGCGATCGAAGGAGCAGAAGGCATAGACCCCGCTGATGCGATACGCAAGGTGCGACATCGGCGATCGGCGGTCGGCATAACCAAAGGGAAGACCCCCAGGCCCGGTGCAATTGCGACATGCAATACAGCGATGGGGCCGATAGCAATACGCCGATATCGGCAATCGGTGATCCACGATACAAGGGTCGTTGACATGCGATGTGCAATTGCGATTGCGATAAGCGATAAAGGGCTGGGCCCGATGGGATTATAAACCCGATTTCATAAGTTTGAAATCTGGGAATTCGGGAATTTCAATGTATTCTCGTGTATTGAGGTTTTTGACCTCCCGCCTATGCGATTGCGATATGCTGATAAAAAACGGACCCAATAAGGTTTATAGGGGCGACTAGATAATATTTGAAGTCCGGATTTTGCACCCGATAGTGTATTTCCGCGCATATTCTCTATGTATTGGAAATTTCGCCATTTTCGGGATTTCTGCACAGGAAGGCCAAACGACCGGGTTCTCCCTGCCCACCGGTCCATTTCCATTGGGAACAGCCATCACACCTGTGTGTTATGAAGCACAGAGAGCCACAGAGGCGAAAGGGAATGATTCCTCATGATTTGGGATAGAGGAACGAATGGAAGTCGCAGAACCGAGGGTTCCTCAAAGGCCATAGAGCTAAGCGAAGCAGACTAGTTCTTGTTTCGGAGAGCACAACTGCTGAAGGTTGTTGCTGAAGGTCGTTGGAAGGTTGTTGAGAGTCATTTGGAGGTCAAGCGAACTACAAAGACACGCAGAGGCCAAGAGAAGCTCAAAGCCGAAGAGCTAGAGCCGAGAGCCAGAGCAAGAGCCAAAGCTAAGAGCCAAAGCTAGAGCCAAGAGCCAAAGCCAGAGCCAGAGCCAGAGCTGAGAGCTAGAGCCAGAGCCAGAGCCAAAAGCCAGAGCCAGATCCAAGAGCCAGAGCCAAGACCCGAGAGCCAGAGCCGAGAGCCAGAGCCAGAACCGAGGGCTGAGAGCCAGAGCCAGAGCCAAAAACCCTGAGAGCTTCAGAGCTAGGGGGAAGATGGTGTTCTAAGCCCATTGTTTCTGTGTAATCCAATGGAGTTGAGGGTGGAGCTTGTAAAAGAACTTATGCCATAATCCCAGAGAGCCTAGTTGAGTTTACTAGAGCTCAAGGAGACATAACCCAAAAGGTTTGGGTGAACTCCATATTAATATTGTTGTTGTGTGTGTTTGTTTATTTGCTGCATTATTTACTGTCACATGTATTTAAATATCAGCATAAGCAACAAAACTTAAAGCACTTAACAGTTAAAGGCAAACATAAGCATACACCTATTTTCAAGCACTTTTAATTCCGCAATTAGTTAATCATAAGATCTGGGAAATATTTAAGCTTTGGAAGTGGGAGAGGTTCATGTAAGTTGACAAGAAGCCTTTAGTGCCCCATTTTCAGATCAGGTGGTATCAGAGCTTAAGTTTGATTAAACCCACCTTCAAAGAAGGTGATATCAAAGCAAATTATACCAGAGCAGGTGATATCAAATCAGAATGCTTGTTTGACTTGAAAGGTGTTCAAACAGTAGCAAGGATTTTGTTGTTTGATTGTTTGTAAACTGATTGTTGTTTGAGTTTGCAAATGTTCAGGGAAAGCTCTTGTTAGCTAAGCCCAGGAGAGGACAAGAAGGAAGAAGGGTTGAAGGCATTCTTCATATCCCAAAGGACCTCAAAGCAATCCTTGAAGCACAAGAGATTTGTTGCAAAAAGTTGCTTGAATAAGCTCTTTATTAATCTTGTTTGAAGTTCTTTTGTTCATTTTGATAATGACAACTTCTACAAGTGAGTCCTCAAATTCTGCTTTCTTCACAAGATTCTTTGATGAAGACATGAAGCAAGACTTGTTCACCATGAATGGAATGGTGGAGAAATGTATGAGTGGAAGGAAGAGCGCATCTTACCAGAGCAGTGAATCCATGGAGGAGAGAAGCAGTGCTTTCTAACAAATTGCAGGAAATGGAGAGGCAACTTCATATTGCAAATATGAACCTGAAAATGATGCATGAGTTGGAGACACAGCTCTTTGTTGCCAAAGAAGCCTTAGTCAAGTATCAGCTTGAAGAAGAGGTAAACAATTCCTGTTTGTCTTAAAATTCTTCTAAGAATGCTTATATTGGTTCTTTTGAAAAACATACCAGAGGCATAGGTTCCAAGTTAATGTCCAAGATGGGCTATGAAGGAAAAGGCTTGTGGAGCAGGGTATTGTTAAGCCAATAATGGTTGAGGAAAAGCCTAAATATTTGGGTCTTGGCTATGGACAATCTTATGGAGAAAGTCCCAAAGCTGCCATGAAGGCCATTGAAACAGTTCCAAGGAGTTTCATTTAAGGTCTTCTACCTCAAGAGTGTAAAGATTGTATTTATGGAGAATGCAATAGCTTGAAACATCATTTGCAGGATGCAGGTGTTCATAAGCATACACTTGAACCAGAGAGTTGTGGAAACTCTGAAACCATTGAAGAGATTGATGGTGTTCCAAAGGGAGCCACTTCTTCATTCAATTCACCTCCTCATGAAGGCAATAAAGGTGAAAGAGAAAGGTATAAATCTGGTTCTAAATATATTCCTTTTGATTATGTTCAACATGAAAAATTTCCATATAAGTATGGGAAAAGAATTGCATGTTCCTTTTGTGGTTTGGATAGCCATAATGTTTCTAGATGTTGGAAGAGAATGGCCACATATAGAAAACTTTTGAAGGAAAAGAAGCAAGAAACCAAAGGTCCATTGGACAAGGCAAATCATGCTGTCAAGAGGATGCACATGTGTTGCACCCACTACCATAAGTAAGGACACGTTGTTGAAAAGTGTTGGACTCTGAATCCAACAATGCTTCCATGAAACTTGAAGAAGGTGGAAAGAGAAAATGGCAGGAATAGAAAGAAAGATTCCATGATTGATGTGTTTCAGGATGATTCACATGTTGATGCTGATGTGCACACAAAGGTAGCACCTTTGAAATGGATTGGTAAGAAATGGTTAGAGTTCTTATCCAATTAAAGATTGCATGTCTTTTGATTTGATGCATCTATTTGCATTTCTTTGTTAATGAGATGCAAGTTGCAGTGTTTTACCAAGAAGGTGAATGGGAAAAGTTGAGTAGGAGACTCACTTTATTGCTACAACATTATGTTCATTTCAGCTTCGAAAGTACAGTGTGCTTAAGCGAAAGTTGAAGGATGAAATGCATGCATAAGCTTGATGACCATGAACACAGGGATGCTAATGATTTCCTTGTATTTGAAAATGTATGTTTAATTAACTTGCAGGGTTGATTGCTTTGTTGTAAACATGCATGTAATATTGACTTGAAAAAAGTTGATTTGGTCTCCAAGATGGAGATAATGATGAAGTGTTTCATCTTTTTGAAAAGAATCCTTGTGATCTTTTCTACATGCTTGACTTGAAGGGTCATTTGTTTTAAAGGCATGTTTTGTGGGCTTGGTATCTAGTCCATCATTTGTATGCAAATGTAAGACATGGAGGTGTTCACAAGATGTGAGATCTGTTTCTTTTGTTAAAGCAGGAGTTTTAGGCCATCCAATTGCTATTTGTATTTCTGTTGTTGTTAACAGTTGTTGTTGACAGCTTGTCAAACAGGTACAAATGAAAATTTTGTGAAGCAGATGTAACTTCACATTTGTTTGAGCCACCTTGGATCAATGATCAAGGCAGAGAATTTCAAACTACTTTCTGTGACCATCTCAGCAAGAGTTCTGCATGAAGTCAAGGAGAAAACAGTTCTTCCGAAGAGGACCAACACATCCAAGAAGGAGAGTGGTCAAAGGCTTTGGTTCAGAGACACTATGCAAGACAAGTGTATGGAGGCTGAAAGAAAAGGGTGTTGTTACTCTCATTTACTGTTCAGATCAGTATGTCAATCTTTTGGAGACCAAGAGTTCTTTTAGTGGAAAGGTGTGATCCAAAATGGATCTTCGATAGACTTCTAAGTCTAAAGTGTTCCTCACAAAGGAAAATGAAAGTCAAGGGCTACTCCTGGAAATAGACCCATTGCGTAGATCTTTTCACTCTGAATCTACTACAATTTGAATGGGCTAAAATGGACTTCGGATGAAGAAGTTATCGCAGAAAGAAGTTTGCCATGGTCCTTTGAAAAGGAGGCAAATTCTTCCAAAAATGGGCTTAAGGCCTTATAAAGGAAAATTGCATTGGAAGGGTTAAGAGGAGGACTTCACACAAGGGCAGAAGGAATCCCCGATTAGCAATCTCCGATATGTCGGGTCGAAGGTAGTCTGCACCAAATATCGAGACCCCAGGTATTGCGATATGCGATTGAATCGGCGATCAGGGTGATCGGCGATCGGAGGAGCAGAAGGCATAGACCCCGCCGATGTGATACGCGAGGTGCGACATCGGCGATCGGTGGATCGGTGGATCGGTTGTCGGCATAACCAAAGGGAAGACCCCCGGGCCCGTTGCGATTGCGATATGCAATACAACAACGAGGCCGATAGTGATACGTCGATATAGGTGATCGGTGATCCCCAATAAAAGGGTCGTTTACATGCGACATGCGACTGCGATATGCGATACAGCGACAAGGCCGATAGCGATACGTCAATATAGGCAATCAGTGATTCCCGATACAAGGGTCGCTGACATGCGACATGCGACTGCGATTACGATAAGCGATAAAGGGTCGGACCCTATGGGATTATAAAACCGATTTCATAAGTTTTGAAATACGGGAATTCGGGATTTTCAATGTATTCCTCTGTATTGAGGTTTTTTACCTCCCGCCTATGTGATTGCGATATGTCGATAAAAGGCGGACCCGATACAGTTTATAGGGGCAATTCGATAATATTTGAAGTCTGGATTTCGCGCCCGATAATGTATTTCCACGCATATTCTCTGTGTATTGGAAATTTGGCCATTTTCGGGATTTTTGCACAGGAAGGCCAAACGACCGGGTTCTCCATGCTCGCCGGTCCATTTCCATTGGGAATCGCCATCACACCTATGTGTTATGAAGCACAGCGAGCCACAAAGGCAAAAGGGAATGATTCCTCATGATTGGGGACAAAGGAACGAATGGAAGCCACAAAGCCAAGGGTTCCTCAAAGGCCATAGAGCCAAGCGAAGCAGACTAGTTCTTGTTTCGGAGAGCACAACTACTGAAGGTTGTTGCTGAAGGTCGCTGGAAGGTTGCTGAGAGTCGCTTGGAGGTCAAGCGAAATACAGAGACACGCAGAGGCCGAGAGAAGCTCAGAGCCGAAGAGCCAGAGCCGAGAGCCAGAGTCAGAGCCAGGGCCAAGAGCCAGAGCTAGAGCCAGAGCCGAGAGCTAGACCCAGAGCCAGAGCTAGAACCAGAGCCAGAAAGCCTAAGAGCTTCAAAGCCAGGGATAAGATGGTGTTCTAAGCCCATTGTTTCTGTGTAATCCAATAGAGTTGAGTGTGAAGCTTGTAAAAGAACTTATGCCATAATCCCAAAGAGCCTAGTTGAGTTGACTAGAGCTCAAGGAGACGTAGCCCAAGAGGTTTGGGTGAACTCCATATTAATATTGTTGTTATGTGTGTTTGTTTATTTGCTGCATTATTTACAGTCACATGTATTTGAATATCAGCATAAGAAACAGAACTTAAAGCACTTAACAGTTAAAGGCAAACATAAGCATACACCTATTTTCAAGCACCTTTTAATTCCACAATTGGTTAATCATAAGATCTGGGAAATATTTAAGCTTTGGAAGTGGGAGAGGTTCTTGTAAGCTGACAAGAAGCCTTTAGTGCCCCATTTTCAAATCACCTGTGGACATGCGGTACGTTGTGTTATAGTAGTATTCACCCAAATGCAACCACGGTATGCAAGCACGTTGCTAGCCCATCACATAGTTGCGTAAATATCCCTCCAGCCACTTGTTCACAATCTTTGTCTGCCCATCGATCAGGGGGTGATAGCTAGTGCTTGAAGTAAGCTCAGTGGCCACCAGCCAGAATAACTCCTACCAAAATCCTCCCATGAATTTGTTGTCTCGGTCACTAACGATAGTCTTAGGGAGACCATGAAGTCGAAACACCTCCCTGAAAAATAGTTTAGCCACCTGTGAAGCTGAAGATTGAGCGGAAATAACAAAGAAGTGGGCAAACTTGGTCCATCTGTCAACCACCACATAGATGCAGTCCTTGCCTTGGACTGCAGACAACCCTATGATAAAGTCTATTGAAATACTCTCCCATTTCCCCCCAGGGATAGGAAGACTCTACAACAATCCAGCGGGGTGTGTCTGCTCACCCTTGTTACTCTGGCATGTGTCTCGCTCCCGGATCTGCCTCAAAACATCTCCCTTGAGGCCCTCCATGAAAAGCGCTCCCTAAGGACCCTATATGTTTTGGTGAACCCCTAGTGTCCTGCTAATGGTGAATCATGGGCAGCCTGCCTAATCTTCTCACTCGATTGGGAGTTGGGCACCAAATAAATCCAATCCTTATAGTAGATCACCTCATTCATCACCTTGTACCATTCATCCGTATTTGTACCATCAAGAACCTCACATGAATGTCGGTCCTTGCAATACTCCACTAGCAACTGCACCCTCTAATCTCATGCAAGGCTCATAAGTGAAATAGTAGTTGGCCTTCTAGACAATGCATCAACTACCACATTTTGCCGACCCTTGATATACTCAATGTCAAAGTCATATGCCTGGATTTCGCTCACCCACTTTTGCTACCTCTCTTGCAACTGTTTCTGCTCCAAAAAGAATCTGAGGTTGTTGTGATTTGTCTTCACCCGAACTCTGTTGCCCACCTGGTACTGTCTAAACTTGGCCAATGCATGCATGATGGCTAGCATCTCTTTATCATAAATGGAGTAAAGCCGCTCATGGGGAAGTAACTTTCGTCTCTCAAAAGCTATCAGGTTTCCCCTTGCATCAAGACCACTCCTACACCCTCCCCTGATGCATTGCACTCAAGCACAAAGGATTGTGTGAAATTTGGAAGTGCCAACACCGGACAACTGCTCATCACTTGTTTTAGGCGCTCAAAAGCCTCCTGTGCCCCATTTGTCCACACGAATGCACCTTTCTTAGTCAAATCCGTGAGGGGTGCTGCAACCTGTGAAAACCCCTTCACGAACTTCATGTAGTAGGTGCCAATGCCCAAAAACGCTTGTAGTTTTGTCATGCTCCTAGTTTTGTCCAAAATGGCCCTGATCTTCTCCTAGTGCACCCTAACCCCATCTTCTCCAATAATGTGCCCCAGATAGAGCATCTCAGTGAGCCCAAACTCACATTTGGACAGCTTCGCTTAAAACTGTTGTCCCTCCAAGATCTTAAGCACCTCCTCTAGATGTTGCAATTGCTCCTCCCATGTCCAGCGATAAATCAATATGTCATCGAAGAAAACAAGGACAAAACACCTCAACTGCCCACAAAACACATGGTTCATGCAGGACTGGAAGGTGGTTGGTGCATTGGTTAGCCCAAAGGGCATCACCAAAAACTCGAAATTCCCATAGTGGCAACGAAAAGTTGTCTTGGGGATGTCTTGTTCACGCACCCTGATCTGGTAGTACCCGAACGCAGGTCTATCTTAGAGAAGTACTTAGCTCCTCTAAGCTCATCTATCAACTCGTCAATCTGGGGGATTGGGTACCAGTTCTTTAGATTCTTCTTATTGAGAGTCCAGTAATCAATGCACATCCTCAGTGTGCTATCTTTCTTCTTCATGAGGACAACTGATGAAGCGAAAGGACTAGAACTGGGCTTGATATGCCCCAATGCCAACAACTCTTGGATGGTCCTCTCGATCTCATCCCGGTAAGCCTTGGGATCACTGTAAGGGGTGGTAATGACCGCCTACACCCTCGGCTCCAACTCAATGGTATGCTCAAATTCTCTATCAGGTGGCCGTCCTAGTGGGATGTCCCCAAACAATATTGTGTACCTATCTAAGATACTCTGAAGTGGTTTGGGCGAACCCCTGTTGCATTCAAATTATCAAAGTTACAGGGAAGCAGAAGTACCCACTTTTTCAACAAAGATCAGAACACATATCAACAATCTATGTGTCATGGTTATCCCATTCTGCAAGTTACGTAATGTAAACGACCTTAGTAAAACCTTGAGTCTATGTAACAACCTAAGTAAGACTATGATTTTGATGACGAATTTCATCCTAGGAGGTTTTTTAACGTCATTGATTCCTTGTGTTTCTAGACACAACTAATCAGAAGAGTTTTTCCCTCTAGCGTAAAGCCCAAAGCTAGGGTGAAATTTATTGTCGAATTATTAGGTGAGTCCTAGTGTTTTTAGTCTAGTATGATCTAAAAGTGGTTTGAAAATAGTTTAAGCTAGTTGGCTTAATTATTTTATTACAAATCACTTGGTTTACTAGATCATATTGTGTCGCAGAGGGGTTATGTGTCTTGACGGTCTAAGCCAATTGTGTGTTCCCTCTTTGAATCTTGTAAATGAAAAATCTTATGCATTAGAGGGTTGGAAAAATAATTAAATCCCCTCATCTGTAAATTAATTAATTTTTCTGGAAAAATAAAATTAAATCCTAAGAAAATTAAGTAATTAGAGTCAAATTAAATTGTCTAAGGAAAATAAATTCTCCAAATGGAAAAATTCGTGGGTCTTAAAAAAATCAATTTTTAAAGGTCCTCCACCAAGGGAATATTGTATATTTCAAGAAAAGTTTGACCCTTGAACCTTGGTGTTTAAGTCAAAGTCAATATTTTTAGGAAATTAGCTTAAAATAATTAATTTTGAGCTAATAAAAATGGAATTAAATAATAAATCGAAAATTCCTCAAAAATAAAAAATCAAAGGCCAAGATTAAATGATCTTGAAGTATTTATCAACGGCCAAGATTATTTTGACAAGGATCAAAGAAACTAGTCGTTATTTTTCCACTTGGAGGATAAATCTATAAATTAGACAGTCATTTGAGCCTCTAGCATCTGGATCTTTGGCTAGGAAATTTCTACTGAAGCAGTTTTGTAACTATTGTCCCGTTGGGAACTATTTTTTCAATCATAATAAAAACTTTGAAGTGCAATTCAACGTGTTCTTGCTTATTGATTTGTGGTATGTGCTGACTACGGGCATCTTTATGATATGTTCAATATTGGTAAGATTTGTTTTTTCATTAGATGGAAATAAAACCATACTATTGATAGTTTTGGGCTAATCTTAGGTGGTGTGATTCCCCATGTGATCTAACAAATTATTTTGAGATAAATTCATAATGCTTGTAGGTACTTCAGTCCTTGGCCTCCAAGTTCACAAACTTGGGCAAGTATCATTGTTGCTTAGATTCCAAATATTTATATGGTGGATTAAATCTCCGCTAAGGCTATAGTATACATTGGGCTTTCTAAAGTATTTTTAGCCATTCTTTGAAGAAAAAAGCTCCATAAAAATATTTTCTCAAAATTTAAAATTTTTAAAACCCTTGTATATTTGTAGGTTTTGTGAATAATTTTGTAGATCTAACTTGTAATTATTTCTTCTAACTTGGGTTTAGGGGATTTTTAGTATTTTGTACATATTTGTGGTTTGGGTGTTGTAATTTTATTTTTTGCAGGTTGTATCAAGGGATCAAATCAAGGAAGAGCTAGATCTATGCCCTTGAGGGTAAGATCTAGTTTCTAGATAATTTTGCGGGGCCATTCACTTAAGATTATTCAGCAAAATTCAAATCCGGAAGAAGAAAAAAAATTGAGATAAGGGTTTTCATTTTTTGGCCTTCCCAAGACCAAATCTGCCTCCTCCAAGCCCAATGTCTCCCTTCCTTGGCTTGTGTCAACCTTCCTTGCCCTTTGCGTCATCTTTTCTACTCTTTTTTGGGCAAGTCGTAGCCTTGGGAGGCCATCGTCTCCCTTCTAGGCCCAACGTTGCAGCCTTAAGGCCTCAAAAGGCCTAGCTGTGGGCCCTAGGCCACACGGCTGCCTTTCTCTTGCCCAAACGGTTGCCCTTTAGGCAGGTAGTCCTCCTTTTGGTCGTAGTTTGTCTTCCAAAACCCCAACGTCAAGCTTTTCTAGGCTTTCTTCCTCCAACTTTGACCTTTGTGGCCTTTCCCAACCTTCTTGACCCCCGATCTATCATCTTGACCCCTTTACCCCAAGCATTGGCCTTCCTTGGCCTAGTTTTGAACTTCCTTAGCCATTTTCTGCCTTAGCTTGACCTGCAACCCTAATCTGAAATTTAATGGTTTTGCAGGTTTAAGGTCTCAAAATTCATATTTTCCAAGCAGCAATTTGATCCCAAAATTTCAAAGAATTACAACCACGAGATCTCCAAGGCCTTGGGCCTAGGGTTTGACCTTTAAACCCTTGTTTTGCTTCAGTTTTACTACATCAGTCAAATCAATAATCTTTAAACCCTAAAATCACGTTCTAAATGGTCAAAATTACTTAGAATTGTAAAATCTAAATTTTCACAAGTTTTGGCCACTTGGGCATCTTGAATTTCACCTAGATCTAACTTTTTGCTTGCTGAAATTTTCTGCGTAAATTGCTTAATCAAGTCTGCAAAATTTTCTAAGTCAAACAGTTAAAGAGGGCCAAAAATTTTCAAATTTTCAATTTCCGACAAAATTTTACTTTTTTTGGATATAGTAGGGATTGTCTTAAGTATTGTTGGGTTGCTGATTCGTCATTGTTGCACCGTTGTAATAAACACATCAGTTCTGAAATTTCTGAATCACATCCTCTAAATAGCTCCAAAATTTAATTTTTTTTAATTTGGCGAAATTTTACAATTTTTGGACATCTTGCGCATTGTCTTGGGCCTCATTAGCTTGCTGATCTGCGATTTATTTACTGTTGTTATAAACATTAGAGATCTGAAAAAATCATTGAAAACATACCTTAAAGGCCCTAATACGTTTGATTTCTCAGTTTACTTGGCAATTGGGTACATTTTGCAGCATTAAGCATAGGCATCATTGAAGTAGCATTTATTTTTTGTTGTCATAAATTGTTTACCGTTGTCATATTAGTCACTTACTACTCATAAAAAGGATCATTGGAATATAAAGTGCCTAAGTGTCTTCATATCTTGTTACTTGTTCCCAGCATTTACATTGTTAAAGTGACTAACACTTCTTCACATCTCTTTGGCATTAAGCACTAAGATCAAGTATAATCTTGTTTTACATATTTGGTAACTATGATTGGTATCTTGATTGATAAGTGGATAAGTTAGTTCATTGGTTATTTGGCATCTTGTAGAATATTGTTGAAGTTTACACTTGTATCTCTAAGCATATGTCTTGTTTAAGGATTGTTATTGTACTATTGTTAAGTACTCTTGCTATAAGAAACTCACTAAGTCTTAAATAACTCAAACAATCTTAACTCAAGACAAATCTCACTCATAATCTCTTGCATAAGCATATGATATCTAGAGTGCACTAATAACTTACCTCCTAGCATAAGCTAGGTTGATAGAAATATAGGGCAACCTTTCTCGCTTAGCTTGAGGGGCCTCGGAAAATATTCAATGGTTAACACAGTGACCTTGCAATCGTTAAAGCCACAATCTCTGCAATGCTGGAGGCATAGAGTGATAGGAGCACAACAGAAGATATTGTCAATCAGGCCCTAGCGTGCGCCCTGTTGGCCTCCTTACCCTGCGACCTGTTGGCCTCCTTCCCACAACCTACCTTGGAGCCCAACTGCATAAATAGTTAAGGGAAGGTTACATCTAGATTAGGCATTTAACTAAAAATAACCAAGATCTCTACATCACACATAGGTCCTAGGTTTGCATATCATTTAGGTTAGTCAATCATCTTAAGCAGCAGATGTCCATCCAATCATTTAGTTCCAATTTACTGTAAGCAAGAATTTGTGACTCCATTAAGGCACTGGTCTCATACTTTAAAATCTGATCTAATTAATAATCTTGATTGAATTTAACCAATTGGCTAGGCCACTCATCCGTGTCTCCCAAACAAGTTGGTTTCCAACTTGTTTTCCTTCACTTCATTCCATTGGGACTACCCCCCCATAGCCTGTTGTTGGGAGACAGCTAGAACAGAGTGGGCGGGGATCAGAGTGACAGCCCCCACCCTGAGCGTTGTCGTAGTGCTTGTACAATCTGGGGGACAACCACCCTCAACCTCTAAAATCCTCAACTCCAAGGCCCACTCAAAGTCCCCATGTCTCAAATCAGCCTCCATCTGATGTGCTGATACCATCTGTGGTAGGTATGAATGCATGGCCCTCAAAACAATTGGCTTTTCATCTAGCCCCACAAACTCCAACTCTAGCTTCCGCCAATCAATCGTCACTCACCCTAGAGAGTAGAGCCATTGAACACCCATCACCACATTGGTGTCTGATACATCCACCACAAAGAAATGGTCTATCTCTAAGTAGTTCCCCATGGTCACTGTCAAAGCTGAGGGGCATATCGAGTACACTACATGGTCCTATATCCTAGTAGAAGGACTAAAAACCCCTAAAAACTCCTCCGTAGTGATACCTCGCCTCTGAACCATCTATGCATCAATGAAATTGTGGGTGGCTGCACTATCTACCAAAATCGAGATACGTGCCTTTGATCCTCAAGGTCAAAAATTTCGGAACCCAACACAGCGAAGCTACGATTCCTCTAGCTGATGCAAAAGGTGCTCCCCTAGGTGGTGGTGGTGGAGATTGTACCCTCTCTGCATGTGTCTCACTATCACCCCCACCTATCTCCAACTACACGCCATCCTCCTAGTCACTATTAGAGAAGACCTCAATATAATGGGCCTAGCTCGTTGTGCATTTATGGCTTGCTTCCCAAGGCTCCTGATAGGTGAAGCATAGCTTCTTCCTCCGAAAGTCTCTCCTAGTCTCCTCATCCAACTGTCCACGCCCCTAATTGTCTCTTAGTGGTGGTGGAGCCTTGGTGTCACGGCCACTCTGTTGGAATACATGCCTAGTGGGCACCTGTGCTTTGATCCTGGGTAGAGTATCTTGCAAGTCCCGAGTTCTACCAACTGCGCCCAACAAAGTGGTGGCTCTGTTGGAACTCACCAAGCCCCTCCAAAAACATGAAGACCCTCCTAGCCTTCGATAAATCTAGTACCATCACTGACAGCCTCAGAAGCTCCAAGATATAGGCCTCAGAACTCCCAGCTTGCTTGAGCTGTGTCAACTCCCCAATGTGTTCCTCCTGCTCTCTCCTCTCAAAATGCTCCAATACCTTCCGAGTGAAATCCTCATATGTCTTAACTCCTGCGTGTCCCATCGTGTTCAACCCATGGAACCACCAATCATGGGCTTCCCCTTCTAAGTGCAGCGTGGCAATTTTGATTGCCTCCCAATCTGTCATCTAGTTGAGCTGGAAATAGACATCCAGCTTCTCAACCCATACCCTGGCTGAGCTCTTAGGCGATCCATCGAAATTTGGGGGGAATAACCTCCCCATCGTGCATTGTAAATCGGTGCCATGTGAGTAGCCTCCTCCACTCTGTCCCATGCTCCTATTGTTCTCCTTAAGCTGACAAAAGTCCCTAAAGGTGATGACCTCACTGAAATTAGGCCCATAGGATTGATACTCCACAAAAAATTCCCCCATGGGCATCTCCTCCTGCCCTTGCGACCCTCCAGCATCTGATGCTAGAAATGTGGGGATGGTTGACCTAGGTGGTGTGCTAGAAACAAGAGGTATGTTGGGTGGATTTGTTGCATGGTGGTGCGAAGTACCTGAGCCTTCACCCAGATGAGTTTCTCCCTAAATCCCCTTGCCCTTATTGTTGTTACAGTTTTGTTGCCTCAGTTAATCAATACCCCTAGACAAATCGTTGATGGCCTTCAAAAGATGTTGAGCGAACTCTTCTTCTATACTCATCTTATCTCCCTCATTATCCCCCATGTTTGGCCTCTCAAGCTCCGATTCAATTATTACTGGATCAGGAGTAATTTGTAGCTTCCTTTCTCTGCTTCTATATCTTTGCCATTTGTAAGTGACATTTTGCTTATCCTCTGGTGTCATAGACTGATAGTTGCACCCACAGGCTCAGCCAAGACTATGAGCTCTGATACCACTGTAATATTCCTACTTAGGAAATATTGTGATAAACAACGCAAAAATTGACATGCACACACAAAAATTCAGATACATAAGTAGACACCCAGAAAATATGCAAAAACATGATCTTGTTAATCCATTTTATTATATGGAGCAATAGTATAATGGGGTATGAAAGGAGTGCACCTGGGCTTGCCAAAATGGCAAGGTAGACAAGCCCCAGGTAGAAAAATACAATGCCTAGATGATGAAATGAGCTGCCCCAACTATTCTTTGCAGTGCCCTAGAATAACTACTCCGTCTACTAGAAAGAACTTGCTGAAAGACCCTCCTCCGGTGCTCAGAAAATTCTGGGAAATTAACCCTAGGCTCCTCTCCAAAAACCCACCAAAACCCAGAAAGGGTTTGGCCTACTTCCGACCTTCGAAATTGACCCCTATTTCAGCGTGTTCCTCAACTGGCTAGAAATTTCGGCCCACCTGATGAATTACTGCTTCAACCCTCCAAAATGCCAAGGATTCACCCCTCCAGAAATCTCCCTAAATCCCCAACTTTGATCTACTCCCATGATCACCTCCCTAGCTCCCACATGTGCCTAGAAAAGCCCCCTGCGCAAGCCCATGTAGTCACTCAGATGGTTTCTTTGCTACAGCAGAATTCCTCCCGGGTTTGGCTGATTCCTACCTCAAAAAGCCAGCAATTAGTGATGCAAAACTCTCCGGCAAATCTCAGCAATACCTTTTCTTTCTGCTAGCCCTCCAAACAAATCAAACTCCTCAACTACACCCTGGAAACTGCCATGAAACCCCCACGAATTGCCTGAAGGCTAAAGCTAAAGATGCTCACATGGAAATCGACTTCCCTCCTTGGGCTGGCACTCAAAGTCCATTGAAGCAAGGGGTGAGAAACTCACTTGAGAATCGCAAGTGCAGACTCGGCTAAGCAGCTCAAGCGTGCTAGGTGCAAGTGAATGTCAAATTGTCAAAAGCCCCCAAACTAAAGTGAGCCCCTTCTATTTAACCTTGACTGCCTCCTCCTCATGTGGGCCCCATCATCAAACTCCCTTCCTTCCCATGTAACTCGAATTTCCTAAGTGGAGGGTATTTCCTTCTTAGTGGACCCCACATTCCACTACGAGTTTAATTTTGCTTTTTTCCCATAGTGTGAGTGCCTCCATAAATTAAAAATTGGAAGTGCGGTCCTCCAACCCACTTCTCGTAAGTTAGAACCCAAAATTGTCAAAATTGTACAAAAATTATATTCTCACTTAGCAATAATTACTAAGTGGGAATATCGCAGTGGTCAACTACAGTCAACAGTCTGCACATACAACACTCCCGCGATCAACTACAACTTGGTCAACTATAATCAACTCGGTCCAAAAACAATGTGGTCAACCCTGGTCAAAATTCAGTCAAAGCTCCTCCACACATGTGGCCAAGGGAGAGATAGAAAATGAGGAAAAGATGATCTCTAAACCAATTTCTCCTTTACTTAGGCTTGCTCTTCATTGGTCTCCAAATGCGGCATCTTAACATCTTATTTATATACATCCAGGGGGTGTGACAACCTAAACGGAAACGTCCCTTCACTGGCTGGCCGACTTGACTTTTTCAAAATTATAATTTTGAATAATGCATCTAGGGCCATCTTGAAGACCCTTAGGCATGTGGGAATACCTCCCGATGCTACACAAAAATCAATAGGACGTCAAGGATGTGAATCGATTACAAGGCCCTAAATAAGAAGACTATTAAGAACCCACACCTAGGATCGATGAACTTCTAAATGAATTACATGGAGCAGTCTATTTCTCAAAATTGATTTGTGGTCGAGTTACCATCAAGTCACAATGCATGAGCAAGATATACACAAGATTGGCTTCAAATGCCACTATGGGCAGTATGAATTCCTTGTCATGACTTTTGGGCTTACCAATGCACCTACCACCTTCCAAACATGCATGAACCACATTTTCAGGAAGGAACTACAGAATTTCTTGTTGGTATCTTTTTATGATCTCTTCATCTATAATAGAACATGGGAAAAGCACTTGAGACATTTGGAGGAGGTGTTGTGCAAATTCGAGGAACAATCCTTTTTTTCCAAGGAATCCAAGTGTGAATTTGGGATGACTGAGATCCTATACCTGGGGCATATTATCAACACAAAAGTGGTACAAGTACACTAAGAGAAGATACAAACTATTCTTAACTAGCCAACACATAAGAATCTCACAAAACTATGTGGATTCATGGGCATATGAAATTACTACAGGTGCTTTGTCAAGGGTTACTCACAGATGATGGCATCCTTAACAGATTTGACTAAAAAGGGGGTGTTCAAATGGTTGGGGGAAGCACAACATACTTTTGAGAAGTGTAAAGAGCTAATGAGTACTTGTCCCATCAGAGCACTTCCAAATTTCTCACGGCCTTTTGTGCTCGAGTGTGATGCATTAAGGGAAGGCAAGGAGCCATATTGACACAAGATAAACACTTAATACCTTTTGAAAGTAGGAAGCTACAAGAGCCAAAGAGACTTTATTCTATCTATGATAAGGATATGCTTGTGATTATGCATGCGTTATTCAATCAGTACCTGGTTGGAGGGAGATTTGTGATCAAAACGAAGCACAACAACTTAAGATATTTCCAAAACAAAAGGCGTTGAATGAGAGGCAACAAAAATGGGCTAGTAAAATACAAGCCTGCGATTTTGATATTGAGTATGTTAAGGGAAAAAGGTATGTGGTCCCTGATGCTCTTTCAAGAAGAACCACAACATGTTCACTCATGGAGATCACTAGTGATTAGAAGGCACTTCTACTGGTTGAATATTCCAAAAACAATTTTGCATGCGAGATTATAGAGGGGCTAATTTAGGATGATAGTATATGGTCATTGTCATTGATGACATCATATTTTACAAAGGGAGGATTTTCTTGGTCCCAAAATCACACCTGAAAAAGAAAATTATGAAGGTAGCACATAACTCAATTGTAGTTGGTCACTAGGGGCTCTTCAAGACATATCGACAACTAAGAGAAAGGTTCACTTGGAAGGGCTTCAAGAGGGATATTTGGAGACATGTGGCAGAGTGCACCACTTTCCAGTACTACAAGGTAGAACAAACACTTCCCGCGAGACTGCTACAGCCGCTGCCAATCCCAGATAAAAATGGGAAAGCATTTTACGGATTTTATTACAAGACTTTCGAGGCTGCAAGGGAAATACTGCATTTTTGTGGTGGTGGATCGACTGACTAAATTTGCACATTTCATGGCCATATCATCTGACTACATAGCAAGACAAGTAGCAAAGGCATTTTTTCAAGAAGTTTTTAGATTGCACGAGGTCCCTGCCCCTGGGCATATTGTCAATGATAGAGATAACAGGTTCCTTAGCACCTTTTGGCATGAATTATTTAGATTGGCCTGCATCGAATTGTGTTTGAGTACTAGTTACCATCCCCAAACCGATGGCTAGACAAAAATTCTCAACAAATGGGTGGAAGATTATTTGCGAAACTATGTGGCCAAACAATAAAGGGCATGGATTTGATGTTTTGCATCTAGGTGAGTACTAATACAACACTACCTACCATAAGTCTATTTGGCACTATATGGGTACAACGCGTCATAATTTGTTGAGATGGCACACTGGGGCATTAAAGCTCCAAAGGCCAAGGATTGGTTGCGGGAAAGTCAGATATACTCAAGCTCCTTAGATAAAACCTATAGGTTTCCCAAAATCAATAGAAGATGTTTGCATATCGCAACCAGGTTGAACACAGTTTCTAGGAGGGAGACCTTGTTTTCTTATGGCTACAACCATACAGGCAATCCTCTATGAAGAAGAGTGGCTCCGAAAAACTAAAGCCCGCATTTTTTGGTCCTTACAACATGATTAGGAAGGTTGGAGAAGTAGCTTATGAGTTGGCTCTACAAGAAGCAAGTAGGATTCATAGTGTCTTTCATGTGTCAAGCCTTGAAAAGGTACTTGGACAATAGGTCAAAGCTACATTGGAGCTACCACCATTGGACAAAGAGGGGCAATTGGTCCTAATTCTGAAGGAGATAATAGACACCAGGGAAAGGAAATTAAGGAGCACGACTATCAAGGAATATTTAATCAGATGGAAGGACCTCCCTATTGAAGATGCCACTTGCGAAGGCAAATAGGTATTATAGCATACCCGTTTGCAATTGCTTGAGGACAAGCAAAATTGGGAAGGCAGCATTGTGATGTCCTTTTCCAATCCGTAGTAGCAAGGAGCTTGACTTAATAACATATCATGATCCCGGTAGGTTATAGTCAGGAAAAAGGGAGGTCAGGTAGCTAATTATCAAATATTAATTTAATAATTACATAAAAAGTGGTAAGTCACTTTGGAAAATATATTCACCCATGGTATTGAAAACCATCCATGATATTTTGAGGAGGAAAAAAGTTATAAAAGAAGGAGGCTTAAAAAATGGATGTGTGGGAGATTTGATTTGTTAATTTACTTGGAGCTCAAGCAACTTATTCAGCGAGGGGAAACCCTTGTGCAATGCCTAGCTCCGGTGTTGAAACTATACACCCTAGCTGGTGACGATTAGCTTCGGTGCTATAATATCCACCCTAGCTAGTCTAAGGAATTGTCATCACATAAGAAGGCGGAATTGTTTATTCAGGGAGGCCGAATTATCATTTTTAGGAGGCTGAATTGTTAATTCCCAAAGGAGGTTGAATTGATTATGTCAAGAAGTCGGATTGCGAGATTTAGGAGGCCGAATTTAATCTCAAGAGGGTCTAATTGACATTTCCAAGAGGGTCGAGCTCCCATTCTCAGGAGGGCCAAATTGTTGTTTTCAAGAGGCGCTGGATTGACATCTCCTAGAGGGTCAAGTTGTTAGGAAATCGGAAAGGTAGAAATTTTTTCTCTTGTTCATAATTACTTGTGATTTCTTTGAATTATTATTATATTTCTTATGTTCTTCTTTTATTTTAGCTCATCAAGCAATTACCAAAACCAAAACATGGAGATCAAGGACACCAGATGTAGGTGCACAGCCACAGCAAAACCCCTATATATGGGAAAACCCAAGCCAAAACTCTTCCTTCAGAAGTTCAAATGAGATAGACCAAGACCCTAGACCAACAAACCTTCCTCCTCCACCAAGTCATCTTTCCAATATGTTTTAGCACACTTTTTTAGTCTTTTCTTGTCTAGCAGCTTCAACCCACCATCAACCCAAGACTTTTGGCACCAGCATCAACCAAGAAATTTCAGCCCCAGCTTCACCAACAGCTTCAAAATTTAGCCTTCCCAACAACTGCCGAATTCTAACCCCTCCAGCAACTTCACGTGTGTGAGAGAAAGAGAGAGAATTTTAACTTCTTATGCTTGTGAGGGACCTCCTTCTTCGCTATCCTTTTTCCTCTTCTCTTGAAATTCGCACTTTTCCTTAACTCAGAAACTGCAGATTGAACTTGTTGTGAGTTAGTAACAAATGAGGTCGAGTTGTTGCCTTTATATAGTGATTTTGTTGCCTAGTTTAGGCTAACTTGTCCAGTTTGAGGCCGACTTGGTGGAGAAGGCCTAATTGACCTATTTTACAATAAAATACATTTTCTTTCTTGACAAATAAATCCCAAGAAAGGTTTTTTACATTATAACATGTACAAGGACACTTGACATAAACCCTAGAAGTCTTCAATGGAGACTTTGCCCTAAAAACAATTGACCCAAGCATGAAACCCATGCTTTAATAAGTCAATCTATTTAATAATAGATTTTATTTTTCTTTCATTTGACAAATACATTTTAAATATAATTACGAAGACCGACACTAGTTACATTCTTCAACACTCCCCCTTAACTAGGGACGTATTCATAATTACCTATATTTATAGAGGTACAAGAAAGATCTCCAAAATGAACTACGAAAAGTTATAGCACACTCAGTGTTGCGAACAAGATTCCTGACTAGGGTAATCTATCCAAGTGGGACTAAGATGGACTAAAGCTTTCAGCCAATCTAGGTACCATCAGGCTTACTAACTAACCATAAACCCAAGGATCTAGGTGTGTATCCAAGGTCAAAGCTCCAAGACCAAAGCCACACTCCCTCTTCGGGATCTAGACATCAAACACACATAGGTCAGCCAGACGTCCTCCCAAGTATTCGTCATCAGATGCTTCATCTCTCCCTAATAAACTAGACATATCCATTTGTCCAAGCATGCTTCCTAATTGTTCATCCTTCTTCATGGAGAGATTTACCTATTCAAACACAAACCCCAATCAGTAATAATCTTTCAAATATACATATACAAGTAAACACAAACCTTCGGGGTCCTCAATCATCTTGATGCCACTTATATCAAGTTATTCATATGCAACTAGTCAGAGGATTTTCTTCTTTTATTTCTTTCGCAGTATCAAGACATCCTCAATACATTCATTCATTCTCTGATTTCTTCTATAGGGTATCCAACATGACTATCATAATATGACCTCCCTCTTAGTTGGGGAGATATACTCTTTTCTTCTAACAATGCTCCCTCTCAACTTGGGAAGATCAACCACTTCTTCTATAACATCAGAGAACTTATCATGGCTTCATTCCTTCTTCCAATATCACGGTTATCATCATAACTTCCTTTATCATGCTTACCAATATAATCAAGTCAATTTTACTTATGAATATCTCTAACTTGAAGATTATGCAGCTGCACAACTTAAACAGCAAGTACAACCAAATACAAAAGCATGAAGTTAACTATATCAGAATCATGTCAATATAATGGAAGCAATTAAACTTTAGACATCAACACCTAGTTAGGTTCATGATCAACAAAAGACACATAGTTCTTGCTAGGGTTATTGTCATAAACCCTTTGACTACAATATAAAGCAACTCAATCAAGAAACCAGACTTATTCTACCTAAGGCCTCAATATTACTTTCAAAGAAATGACAGACTCTATTATGATTTACTACAAACCTTAGATTCCAACTTTGAGAGAGTATTAGATATCAGCAATTAATAACAATCCTACCATGCATCTAAGGTTTCAACAGTGTTACACACTACTAGGGTTTGTTTGCAAACCCTAGATTTTATCATCAAAACTAAATCATATCAGAAAACAATATTATCATATCCTAGAATATCAATTACTACTACTAGGGCTTCGTTACAAACCCTAAAATTAACAATCTATGACATCAATAATTAGGTCAGTATACTTGCAAATACACATCTAGGATTTCATGCACTAGCAATTCACACCAATATCTACACAATCATCAATACATCAAAGTTAGGCATATAACCATTTTGATTAGGCTAGGGTTTCGATCAAACAGACGAACATATACCTAGGGATCCATTCATAGGACCTTGTTATAGATATTACACATGTTTAGTTCATAAACCTTAAATTACCAAACCCTAAAGATATTGATTTTTAATGTACGTTGGACAAGTGGTTTCCCATCAGTTAGTCTCTACCTAGGGAAAAGTGTCCAAAATAATTCTTTTCTTAAATGTGACTTTATAAAGTGAAAGTGACTTTATAAGTAGCAAAGTCAATGTTAAATTATAAAGTGAAAAGTGACTTTAGACATAAAGTACAATATGGGTACTGTTGTCGCGCAGATTGACACGACAACGCTCAGACCGGGGGCTGTCACTTTGATCCCCGATCCCTCCGTTTAAGCCTGTCTCCCGCGGCTAAGGGGGGTAGACCCTGCGAGATGATGAAAACCAACTGTCGACCAGTTGGTTGGGAGACACGAGACACGATTTAATATAAGCACTAAAAATGATTTGATTAGCAGACCAGTGCCTTAAGAAACTGTCATTGAATCGATTACTTGTTAGATGATTATAGAAACATGAAACGTGAACAATGCTCTTAGAATGACCAAAATGATATCCGGCAACTGAAGATTAAAAGAATGAATACTTCGAACCACCACGAGAACCAGAAATTATTGACCAGATATCAACTTCGTGTCTCGGCTTGAAAATTTTAGATCTCAGCGTGAAAGATATAGCATGAAAACAACTGAATACAACTGAATCCGGCAAAAAA
>APFE030059581.1:93795-116555 GCA_000404065.3 Pinus taeda
ACCTTCCGGGACATAAATTATCATAGGAAAATTAGGTCCACCTAGGCAATTTACAACACGACTCACATCTGCTAGGATCATTTACAATTAATACATGCAGACTGGGTTTACAATTAGATTGATCAAGATGCTGATGACTGCAGGATGGCACGGACACGCTGATCAGGTGCTGCCCTTTTTGCGAAGAAAAAGGGGGTGTACTTGCATGGGTAGTTGACCGGTAGAGGTCAACATGTACTTTATTTAATGGGTGAGTTAAAAAATAGAAAGTGAAAATTAAATTCACATTTATTCTCATCCCTTGATCTAAATGAATCTGAGCCATTAGATCTTAGGGTTGCCCAAAAGTCATTTAGGGAAACAAAAGGGGGGAAAGAAAAGAGAGATTGTATTCATTCTTCATGAGCAGATTGGAGAAAGGAGGCTAAGAGCTGGAGAAAAGTTCTGCAGGATAAATTTGTTGCAGCAAGCTGAAGGAGTGATTTCAAGGCAAAGTTGGGCATGGAAATCAAGGTAGGTTTAGAAGATAGCAGAAGGTGCAGTACGAACAACATTGAATGCCATGAGCTGCACGTTGTTCGAGAGAAGTTTTGAAAAAAATATGTACAGTCCGTATAGTCGTATCCGTACAGTACATATTTTCAACTTCAAGTGGGCACGAAAATCGAGGCAAAGTGGGCACAATTTTCAAGGAGTTTTGGGCTGAAGAGATAAGTTGTATTTTGTTGTTTTGTTTTGTCTACAAATGCATTTTTACTGAACTTGAAAGATAAATGAATTTGAAGAGCTCTCTAACAGGTTTTCCCCAGAGAAGGGGTTTTGCCTGAGTCTAAGTTGACCAAAAATCTGTGTGTATTTTTGTGTGTTGCTGGTCCGGTTATGTCCATATTTATTTTCAGCATGTGTTGACAATCCCATGTGTTTTAATCTTAAATTTTCATTTCCAGAATTCCATATGTTGAATGTATGTTTATGGGAAAGGGCATTTAACTAAATGGGAGTGATAATGTGAAATTAAAACCGAGTTGGGATTGTTGGAAACTTTTTTAGTCATCAAATTTCAACAAAAGATCTAGGGTTTCAATACATGACTTAGATATTAACAGCAAACCCTAAAAGGCTAGGGTTTCTATAACAATACCAAAAATCCTAAACATCGAATGAATAGTTTTTCTAGATTTCATCAACAACCCTGAGTAGACTAGGGTTTCATAATCAATATTGACACACCCTTGGGTTAGGGTTTTATAGTGAACCTTTTAGGGTTCCATAAGGATAATCAAATGATAATCTAATGAGGCTAAATTCAATATAATGATTAATCACTCAAACAAGAATCTTTGCGATTCAAAATCTTAGACATAAAGATGTTAGTAATGTAAAGCAAATTTTCAAAGAAAAATGATCTAACCTCTTATATGAAGAGAACTTTATAACAAAGTTTATAGTCTAAGACATACCTTGAGTTGTTTCTTAACAAACATTGTAGGACATCAATCCTTGAAGGGCTTTCTTTGTAGCAGAACTTCTTCCATGCTTCAAGTTTGTTCTTTTAAGTCTTCTTCATAACCCTTGATCAAACAACAAGCTTTCCTAACCAAGGAAAATATAAAGAGAAAGGTTATTAGCATACAATACAAGCATATTTTGATATGAGAGAGAAACCAAACACAAAAGAGGAGACAAGGAATAAGATACTTATCCTTTGGAAGGCTCCCTCTTAATCCAATCTCAAGGGATACCTATAACTCATCAAAATAATTCAAAAATGTTCTAATAAGACATGTTAGACCTACAAGTTCTAGAAATCAAAACATAAAGGAAAACAATTCAAAAATAAATAAAAGACTAAGAGGGCTATGTGAGAAGAGAGGACTTAGTAGTATAAGTCCTTGACTTCTGATTCTTCGGTTTTGTTCTTCTTAGGTGGATCTTCATCAACAACATTTGTGGGTTCCCATTCTCTCTTCTTATCTCTTGGATTCTTTGGACAATGGCTTATGTAGTGACCCATCTTGCGACAGTTGTAACATTCAATCTTGGATAGGTCCATTTTCTTCTTTGGTCCTTTGAACCTCTTGAAGGTTCCCTTCTTCTTGTGATGAGAAAAATAGGTATTCAAGGTGTTTTCTTCTTCATCCTCATTATTGTTTACTAATGATATTCTGGCTTCTTCTTGACTACATGCCTTCCACATTTGTTCAAATGTTGGAGTATCCTTCCAACTGTTAAATCCTGATGCAAAGGCACTCCAAAATTTTGGTAGTCCTAGAAGGGCAGTGATTATGAGCTCCTTTTCTAGGACAACTTCATCTATTGCTTGGAGTTCATCTCTATTTCTATATATCCTTGTAAAATATGATGAGACAGTATCATCATTTGTCATCTTAACAATTCTTAGTTCATTCTTGAGGCTTGCTATTTGACCAATGTTCTTGATTGTGAATAATTTGGAGAGAGTCTCAAACATTTCTTGGGCGAAATTATGTAGGATATGTATGGAATTAGGTTAGCCTTAACTCCATCCATTATAAGGTTCATAGAAAAGATTTTGATTTCTCTAGATTTTGTTTTTTCTGCTTCTCTTGATTCATTTGTAGGCTTCTTGATTTTTCATTGAACGAGATCCAAAACTTTGTTCTTTTCGAGAATGAGGTCTATTCTCTTTTTTCAGGGCTTGTAGTTTAAGGCCCCTTCTAATTTGTTCTTTCCCTTCATTGAGTTTGACATAGTTACTGTCTATAGTAGGATTTTCACTATATTGAATTTTCCTTGATCACTTTTTCCTCAATAGATCTTTAAATTGCCTTTTTCTTCCTTCTTCACCTTACCTTTGATACCAAGTTAGAAAATCAGAAAGATAGAAAGATTTCTCTTGTTGATAAATTACTTATGATTTCTTTGAATAATTATTATATTTCTTATGTTCTTCTTTTATCTTAGTTCATCAAGCAATTACCAAAACCAAAACACGAAGATCAAGGGCACCAAATGTAGGCGCACAGCCACGGAAAAACACCTATATAGGGGAAAACCCACACAAGAACTCTTCCTTCAGTAATTCAAATGAGATAGACCAAGACCCTAGACCAATAGATCTTCCTCCACCAAGTCAATTTTCCAATATGTTTTAACACGCTTTAGTAGTCTTTTCTTGTCCAGCAGCTTCAACCCAGCATCAACCTAGAAATTTCAACCCTAGCTCCACCATTAGCTTCAGAATTTCGGCCCCTCCATCATCTTCACACATGTGAGAGAGAGAGAATTTTAACTTCTTATGCTTGTGAGAGACCTCCTTCTTCACTATCCTTTTTTCTCTTTTTCTCTTGAAATTCACACTTTTCCTTAGCCCGGAAACTGCAGATCGAACTTGTTGTGAAGGAGTGGCAAATGAGGTCGAGTTGTTGCCTTTATATAGTGATTTTGCTGCCCAATTTAGGCCGAATTGTCCAATTTGAGGTTGGCTTGGTGGAGGAGGCCTAATTGACCTATTTTAGAATAAAATAAATTTTCTTTCATGACAAATAAATCCCAAGAAGGGTTCTTTACATTATGACAAGGACAACAACACTTGATATAAACCCTAGAAGTCTTCAATGGAGACTTTGACCTAAAAACAATTGACCCAAGTATGAAACCCATGCTTTAATAAGTCGATTTATTTAATAATAATATTTATTTTTCTTTCTTTTGACAAATACATTTTAAATATAATTATGAAGACTGACACTAGTTGCATTCTTCAACACAAGTTTCATTTCTCAAGAGAGCCGAATTATTATCTATAAGAGGGCCGAATTGCTAATTGCTAGGAGAATGAGTTGCAGGGGGAGTCAGTGAATTGTTGATGAAATATCCAGCCAAGTATTTCCAGATGATTTAGCCATTAGGTTTTCCTCAAATTAAATTTATGTAATTTTCCTCTCATAATTATGAATAAAATAGCTGGGGTTTTGCAATAGAATTATTTACAAGCTTTGTGATTGTTGGTTCCATAGTATGTTTAAACTGGTTAAAATTCTTGGCAAAAAATTATTGTGTTTTCTAAAGGAAATTTTATTGAAAATTTTTGGGAATTTAAACAAATAAATAGAGGGGATATTACAAAGGACAAAATCCTTGTGGTGGTAGATGGACTCACTAAATATGCACATTGCATGGGCGTAAAGAGATCGGACTTAGCAAAACAAATTGTTGAAATATTTTGCAAGAATATTTACAAATCGCATGGGTTTCCAAAGATCATTGTTAGTGAGAGGGATGCAAAATTTGAAGCAAACTTTTGGATGGAGTTCTTCAAACAAATTGGGACATATGATCCCTTAACATGAGCGCAGCCTACCACCCCCAAACAGATGGCCAAACTGAAATTTTAAATAAATGTTTGGAAGCATATCTTCGTTGTTTTGTAACAAATAAGAAAAACAGATGGTTACATCTGGCAGAATGGTGGTACATTTCCACTTTTCACACTTTAACAAAAATGACGCATTTTCAAGTTCTCAATAGTTATGAACCCCTAAATGGAAGGAGTTAGCCATAAATGATATAAAAATTCCAGTAGTGAAGGATCAATTGGAGGAGAACCAAAAAGTTGTTCAAACACTAAAGAAAAATTTAAATATCACAACAAACCATATGAAGTAGCAAGTTGAGCAACATAGGTCAGAAAGAGAATTTTTCAACCTTACAAACAGTTATCATTAAAAGAATAAGGAAAAAACAAGCTAGCCCCTAAGTTATATGGGCCATATCAAGTTGTCAAGAAAATTAGTCAAGTAGCTTACGGTTTAAGATTACCTGAAAAAAGACACATCCATAATGTTTTGCATGTTTCCTATCTAAAAAGGGTGTTGGGAAACATCAAACAGCACAAACAACACTTCTGACGTTGAATTATGAGGGAGAAGTTGTATTAGAACCTGAAGTTATCATTGCCACCAGAGAAAAGTGATTACGTTCCGGAGTAATTAAAGAATGCCTCATCAAGTGGAACAGCCTACCAGAAGAATATCCTTTGTTACCATGCTTTGAGGACAAAGCATTCTTTTAAGAGGAAGGCAATGTTATGAATAAAATTAATAAGTTACAATTAAACATCACAACTATTCACGAAGAGGAACCTTAGCTAGTATATTAAGCAAGGGCCCGCATTTGTACACAATATATCTGTTTCTTTTTCAATTATATATATTTTATTGTTTCAGAATTTCCTGTACTTCAAAATCTTTGTAAAACACTTTGGAGACTAGGGCTGTGGATTCAGTCAATAACTAAAACTTAAATGAAGGCTAGGCTAAAGGAGAACACACATTTTTGAGCACAAGACATAATGAAATAGTGAGATCTTAATTATTGGGTGGACGACTTTCATCAAGGTGTGTAGAGTCCAAGGAAACTGCAAGTGACAGTGTTATGTAAAAAATTAAATATGTGTAATTAGGAAGGAAGAAGGGCGCGGTCAAAAGATCATCATTCAGTTTCTAATATATATATATATATATATATATATATCTGTCAATTACAGAGTTAAATTGTTTTTGTGTCAGGCAGCAAGGGGGAAGGATCCAGATCATCCAAGCAACATGAAAGGACAGATCTGCAGAAGGTTTAATTAGTTGGATCATTTCCAAGTTTATTGTTGTATTTGTGTTTTCCCTCAAAGGGCCATTACCCCAGGAAGCGAGCCCTTGTATGCTGTAGACTATTGTTAATGAAACAGCAGATTTTGAAGCACAAAAATCTTGTGTGCATGTGTATGAGATTCGTGTTTTGATTTGTTTTCACTGTTAATCTATTTTATTTAATTTTAAAATCCCATCCATGATTTGTGTTCAGTATCTACATAATAATCTGCTAGGAAATAATTAGCCAGGTTGCTAGGGATAGAAATTAACATGAACTATTATTGAAGCATGATTACAAAAAAAATATTGTTTGAAGAATTTCCACTAATGAGTTTGTTTTGAATTTCCACTATATGAAGAATTAATTAAAAAATTTAGTTCCTTTCTGTGAGACAGAATTCATTTGAGAAACAAAAGCACCAACAATATTTTGTTCCATTTTTAAGTCAAATTCTTTAGAAAATAAATATTTTAAATGGAACAAACCTGGTTGCTGCAAAAACAAATACCCCAGTCAATGCTTCAACACCATCAAGTTCAGTCAACAGCTGGAACCCAAACAGGAAATAGATAAATGGAAGCAATAAAACTTTGAAATGAAAATCATATTTGATAAAGAAATCACAACTTCATAACCTTAAAGAATAGAGGTACCTGATTGACAACCCGATCTGTTACACCAGTGTTGTCATGTCCCCTTTTTGGAGCAATAGAGTCAAATTCATCAAAAAATAAAATGCATGGAGCCGCTGCAGATGCTTTAGAGAATATATCTCGGACCTGCATTTCATGGGATATACTATCATCTGGCTTAAATTGTTATCTCATCATTCATTTGCTGATACCATCATTTTTCATGGGGTTCATTTTAGACTCACAAGAAAAAACTGTACATATCATATAAAAATGACAAATTTATATACATGTACATTAAAATCCCCAACAGCTTACGAACCCTTTCTAAATCTAAATCTGGACCATCCTAACCATGTCTGAAGATAAAATCGGCACTATCTTTGGGGACCATTTTGGTTACTAAGTCAATGGCATCCACATAAGCCCAAGGCCAAACCTGAGCTTCATTAGCTCCTGAGCATGATCTTGGAAAAAGGATCGAAACCTCGAGTATTCAAATGCTTAACAAAATTCTGTGAACAATTAGAATAGAGCAAATTAAAACATTTTTGTAGAGAAAAAACAAGGACTTGACCTCATGACCTCCTTGGCCATTATGGCTTCAGCATGGCAAGTCAAAGGGTTGATTGATGCCACTGCCCAAGGGGGCATCCTTGATGCTTGATGGGTGATGCCTTGCTTCAAGGATGCTGCCCCTTGGTAAAATAATGTTGTGGCACTAGTTGATTACTACTCAACATATGCGCAAGGTTCAAGGCATCTTTCACAAGTGAAACATTATATCTTACTCCACCAGTTTTTGGTGGCAACTTTGAAGGCCATTGTGGGTTTAGTCAGATAGAATATAATTGACAGTACAGCGGGTTGAGATTTGGCACTTTGAAGGCCATTGTGGGTTTAGTCAGATAGAATATAATTGACAGTAGAGCGGGTTGAGATTTGGCAAGACACTCTACTTGTATTGCAGAGCTCTGATTTTCAGGCCTGGCACCTAAGTAAGAATGGCATCATTTGGCACGCTCTCTAGGGTTCAATGTCATGCTGCTAAAAGGATTGGCACATTTTGGCTTGAGAACAGGTTTCCTGCCAATTGGGCCCACCATCAATGAGCTTGTTGATCTCATCCCTCAGGAGGGTGTCCAAATGAATATTGCCATGCTAGGCCTAAGAAGTGGAGTTTTATGAATGAATCATCTATAACCTGCAAACCACTCACTTTGCACTTTCAAAATTATGACCCTGGAATTTTTGAAAAGGAAGGATCTATGGACAAATGGCATTCGAAACCAACGTAAGGGCTCAAACAGGCAAGTGGATAAGCTTCACATGTTTAAAGGACCCCAAAATTAGAATTAGTTCCACACTCAAAATTACCATGCATGATACATGAAAAACTGAAACTCTTACAGCTTGTTCTGATGCTCCAATATATTTGTTTAGCAGCTCAGGTCCTTTCACAGAGATAAATCGCAAAGAACAGGCAGCAGCAGCAGCACCAACAATGTGGGTTTTCCCACACCCGGGGGGGCCATACAATAAAATTCCTGATCTTAATCTCAAAGGTGCTTCTGCAAATATCTTTGAAAATTTAATAGGCAACTCCAGCATCTGCTGACAGAAGAAAAAAGACAATGCAACTTTCGGTTATAGCAATATTAACCACTAATAAGGACAAATTCTAAAACCATAAGAGTTACCAAAAAGGAAGGATATTGTTTGATTGGTACTCAAGTACTTCACCCCAATAAGCCTATCTAGCAGCAGCCAATAAAAAAGGAATAGAAATCAAATGAAATTGCATAACCAATGAATTGATCATTCGGACAGATGATTTCAGGAAACAAAAAGTAAGACTGATGTTTAGAGTATGAATGTAGTGCAAGTTTCAAAACATTTTGCAAGTATATTTAATGTATCAATTGTCCCAAGATATAGAGTTTAATGATTAAAACCGATTACTTCAATAATGCTTCCATCATATAATAAAGCTTCCTAACAATAGCCACACAAGAAAGACAATGCTGTAAGTGCAAATAATCTACTGCAGGAACCTGGAGTTGTCCCAATTGTGTCAAAAATTTTATAAAAAGAATAAATAAAAACAAAACTGATCTACAATAGCCTGAGCCTATCTTCAGGCCTGACGGCAGGATGAAAATAGCTTTATGGTAAGAACTGTTGCTAAAACTCATCAGCCATACATGACAACAGTAATTAAAATGACTGAACAGTTTCCTGCAAGAATGCATTCTATGGACCTAGATGGATGTGCAGTCCAAAGCTTGCATCATTTAACAGTTTAGCTTTTCATCAGTGTCTTTTGAACATAAAAGGAATCTGCATTCTGCTTTAGGTATAACAGGTAAAAAGATCAAGCCAAAGAATGATATCCAGAAATACATTTATCACAAAAAGATAGCAAAGAGTTTTAAAGCTCAAAATTATATAACTTTCGAGGCTGAAAAGCCATATCAAATAACTGACAGACTGGTTGATTGAAGGAGAGGATAAGACCATTAGGACTTGTTACCCACCACCAGTGGGTGACCCGTATAGGAGAAAATTTCCCCTAGGTTCATCTTCAGCCGGAAGCCAGCAGCCCCTTGCAGCAACCAGATAGCTCGATGTGCCACCATCCTCCGCCATCTGAGCAGGCCATTGTGTGCTCTCGCTCATCTCTTATGATCGTATGTTTGAAGGTGGGCCTTCCAACCCCAACAGTATGACTTTTCATTATGTAATTGGGTGTTTATGCTTTTCTTGGGCACATTTTACATGCATTAGTGGAGGGATTCAGTGGAAAGAATGGGCTTGAATTGTACTCTTGTTCCCTTGTCCCAACTTGGTGGTTAATCTTGTATTCTAGTCTTGTGAGGTCTCCTCTATTGGCTACTAGCTTTAGAAGTGGGAGACCCTAAATTGGGTTGTGTGGTCCCGCTTCTCGACACCATATCTTTGACTCCCCTTTGCTCATTACAAGCCTTTGTCTACACTTTTCCCATCTAGGTCCACATTTGTCCATTGGGTCCACAAGGTGTTTGACTCCCCTCTACTCATTACAAGCCCTTGTCCACACTTTGGGTTGGGCCTGGAACAATGCCTCAGCAGTTGATGCAGCTAGAAAGAAAGATAAAAGCATAATTTGGACACTTACAACAAGAAATGTACTAAAAAATGCAAAAGTTGGTCAAGACATAAAAATTTAGCATGTGGACAAAAGCCAAGCATGAGCTCTACCCCTTATCACTATGGCCATCACCCTGGCTCCTAGGGAACCTATGAGCACCCCCTACATCGTTAAGGAACCCCTGGTGGGCGATGAATTGCCCAACCCTAAGGGGGTAATCACTACTACATCATACACGCCATGCTCTCATTCCCTGGATCCCCAAGCAGTAAAGAAAGAAAAATCAATAAAAGGCAAAAAGCATATGAAGAAGGGTGGAAAAACAAAGGTCGAGGTAACTCATGTACCACGATTGCTCCCTCCTACATTCATATACCCAAGGTGTGGGCTTCCCTCATTCTAGCTTCCTTTGTACCACGGCATGTAGCATGGAGCCTTCCCTATTGCCCGACTCTGTTCCATCATCATTTCACATGACACCTGCCACTCGATGGATGTACCATGGACCTGCCATTGCCTTAGAAGTTGAAACCACCTAATAGGGTCCTTTATTAACCTTCTTGTCGAGCAAGGTAACTCCTATACTTTCTAAAGCCCAATTTGAAGGGCATGCCACTATGAAGTGTCCACTCTTTCCCATGATTAGCAAGGTTACTTACTCAATTGCACTAATAATTAATTGTCCTGGAAGGTGAGGAGACGCATTAGATCTTATACAAGATTGTAGGTGGGTCTTCATCTTGGACTTGGTCTCCCTATACAGGATCCAAGCCCTCCAGAGGGTCATAATTGCACTTGTAGGGTGAGCGTTGAGAGCCATGGGCCTCCACCACAGCAAAGCATTGATTGCCACACCATGAGCTTCTTCAGCACCACTAGTTTCTTATCCATGCCCGAGTTATCCAGAGATGATCATGCACTTGAACTGCACTACCCCAGGGATCTAGCAGATGATCCAGGTCCTAGAGGAGGTTTCCTTGTTCAGGAAGACATGGGAAGGCATGTGTCATCATTCTAGGCCTTATTGATGGAGCATCGACTTGTTATTGAGCCACTGGAGACCCATGAGACCATTGATTGTGCCCCACAGCCACATGGGAGCACCACAGGATGTTTTGCTTGGAAATCAAGAGGACACCCCCTTGATCATCATTTTTGGAGCCCTCCTCTTCATCATGGCACATTAAGGACTCATCTTGGCCTTCCAACGGCCCTTTGCACCATTATTCTATCATTTCGACCTCAATAGAAAGGCTTATTTTAAACATATGAGCTATTTAGTGGGCTTGTAACCAAAGTTGTTATTTGCACATTAAAATAATTATTAGGGGCTTAATTAGGCCAATTAGACCATTCGAACTTGTGAGCGGCTCATATAAATTGAAGAGACCTCATTTGTAGTTGATCATCATTTTGGATTGGGATTTCTCTTGTAAAAAGAATTCAAACCTACAATTGATGGACGGAATTGGATGTTATTGATGCATTTTGATGTTTGGGATTTTCGTTATCTTGTCTCGAAGCTTCTATGTGCAAATTTGATGGATGGATATACTCACATTATCTTGTAAGTGTTATTTGATGCCATATCTTTACATTGTTACATGTCTAATGTATGGAATATCTTGTCATGATCTTGTATGTGTCCTAATTTAATGTGAATTTCATGAAAACAATAAGATTATTGAAGTATTGCCTGAATTACTCATAGATGATGTGAATGAATGTTCCTAGAGGCTTGTTTTGCTTATTGTATCCTTGAATCTCCATTAATAATTGATAAGCGAAGTATAAAAATCTATTGTAGCCGAGTTGCTACCTCTTTAGGGTTAGCAAAAGTTGCATAGGTCTCCTTGATAGAGCGAAGTCTTTAAATCAACGGAAAAATTGACTCCATTTCTCCAAATTGATAAGGCACTGGTCTTAATCCTAGGTGATCAACCTAAAACCTTTTTCTTTTTCAACCTTCACAAAAATTTTCCCTAACCCTAGAAGGTCAACTAGGGCCTACTGTGAATTGCTTTAGGAGGGGTCTTTTTGAGAGCGAATTGGTAAGGTAGTGCACTATAGTGTCCTCCATTAGCCCTTCCAATTTGAGGCGATTCCTGTGGCTAGCTTGAGAGAAATCTCAATCCCTAGCTCCAATATTGATTCTACCCTTAAAAGTCTTTGGTTAGAGGCATTCCAAAGGTCATTTGCTCAAAGGAAGTTAATCAATTTGTGGCCTTTCTCATCCTTGCTTGACCTAGTAGTCTCATTGAAGATCATCCTCTTGCAGTCATTTCAAGTCCTAGGCCTTGCTTGGATTTTCCCCTAGGTCTCTCCATTGGTGTCAAATCCTTATATGGTAATCATCTTACAAAGCCCTTGGAGAGGTCATGCCTCCTTAGGAAGCCTTAGGTCTAGGAGAATCCCATATATTTGAATAACTTTTCGTCCTCGGACTAGGTTTTGTCATGAGCCTTTCTTGGAGAGCCATTAGCTTATTTTGAAGCATTGGGCCATTATTTGAGTCTCTCCTTTGAATGGGCTTTGGAAATCACATCATACCTTGCCCTTGATCCCATCATTCAAGTGATTTCCCTTATACATGGACTCCTTCCATCAGTGAAAATCTATAAAGAACAGGGGACACTGACTGAAATAACAATGGGTCTTTGCCCCATTGTTGTCATTTAGTTTAGTAGTTGTCCCTTAGGTACCCCTCATAGGACTCCTGCTAGATTGAGTGGTAAAAAGACTATAATAGATACAATAATAAAATCTAGTGGTGGAATAATAAGACGAGATAAGATAGTTTTACTAATGTCCAATAAGCAACCACAATGATGGTCAATGGGACTCAAAAGTACAGCCGAATTAACTGTGGGAGTGCAAAAGCAACTCCTATCACTACTCACCTAAAAGCAGAGAAATAGCTAACAAATTAATCAATAGAGCTTTAAGGTACATAAGCTTATATCACAGAACCTCCCAATATTAACTAAACAGGTTGTCCAGTATAATTTAGCAATAGAAATAAAGGTTGAAATAATTTATCTATGACACAAGTAGGTAGAAAGCCAAGAATAGAAAGAAACAAAGAAAGCTTAAAAAATATATATTAATGTCCATGAATGACCAGAGAAGTCCAGTGGGACTTGAAATTACATCCAACAGAACAGAAAAGATCTAGTGTAGGAAAAAACCATGGGGACTGAGGAAGCAACTAATTTCTACCCTAGAGGCTAAAAGTTTTAACTAAACACTGAGATGCTGAAATAATATGAACTAATCATAGCCAGAGAGGGTAGACTCAAGGTGGGTAAGCTACATATACAAAGCTGTCAAGGAAAGATGAACACCAAAGCAGGAAGCCAAGACAAGAGACAGGTGCTGTCACATGTCTCTATAAATGCTTGAAACAGAAATGAAAGGACCAATGCGGACATCCTCCACCACTTCGACAAGCCAAATACTGGATCTTAAATATCCATATGAGAGTGTTCACAGCTAGAAGCAAAGACAAGATAATTCTTAGACAACATAGGGTGCCTGCCATAAAATCTCTCCCAATATCTCAGGCCAATGAACCTCCAGAAGTAGAAAGAACACTGGTAATGTATGCCTATCCCCTTGTCATGTGATGCACATAAAGAGAAATAGAAGGTCCTCAACGTTGGATAAAAGCAGATCTACAAGGCCTAGAATGAAGGTGACAATATGTGGTACTCTAGCCATAGCATGCTGAGGACACCATCACAATGACCTCTCTCTCTCTCTGTATGGGGATTCACAGCATCTAAAGGGTGCTTAGTATGCAGAATTTCTGCAATGAGAAAATCCCTCCCAAAGAATGATGGCACAATCAAATGAAAAGAAGAAAGTATGGATTAAGCATAATGATGGCACGGGTGAATGAAAAGAAGAGAGTATGGATTAAGCATAATATCTAATTATAGAACAATTCAAATGTTAGAACAATTTTTCCCCTTGCTTCATCATGGGCAATGGCATGCAAAGAAAACTAGATCACAAGTAACTTTCTTGTAGGGTAATCTGGTTGGAAGCTTACCTCCTTGATAGCAGTGCGAGTCTCAAACAAGCCACCAACATCCTCCCACCCCAAACGCCCACCTTGGCTACTAGATTTTGCAATACCCCTCATAGCTGCTGGAAGGAAATTCTCAAGAGCTTTTGAGAAGTCTTCACCAAATAACTCTGGTTTCTTGCAGTTTTCTGTAGATATTGACTGTTCTGAGTTCTGAAGAGAGAGAGACCGTACTGCTGCTGCATGGATGGCCCTGTCCACCAAGACTTCCTGTACCCACCTCAATAATTTCAAAATTAGCTAAGAGATTAGAGAATCAATAGGACTGCTATTTGCAAATTATTTGAATACACCATAAGAAAATATCAAGACACAACAGCAAACTTCAAACTCAACAGAACTTCATTCAAAGTACCACATGCAGTTTCAGATCTTCACAAAATACTCTAGTAAGGGATTCAATTTTTCTTAAATGACTAGTTTCAAGTTTCAACATTCAATTTTAAAGTGAATCGAAGACTTACATCCCAAAATGTACCAAATGATGTTATGTTTACCACGCTGCTCTCATTGTATAATCATTGTCATTGGAATCAAATAGAAATGTCATCATTCACATATGAGAATATTCTTAAAACAGGAAAAAGAAAGAGGTGAACCTCTGAACTTGAGGAAAATAAATCACAGACCATTTATATATGAAAATCAGGAAATATTCCAGTATATTCAGTAATAGCATAATCTAATGGGAGAACAACAGAATGATGAGACCTTTTGTGAAGGTTAGAAATTAATTCTAGTGTTGTTGCACTTTCAAAGTCTTGATGCATGTAACAACCCATAAACCCCAAAAATGTGTAGAGCATGTTACTTTTACACTGCTCTATACCAATGTTGCACTAATCGTTATCGGGATATTATCGGTGCAAGGAAAAAATCAGGAAAAAACGTTAAAATCGGGAAAAAGTCGTAACATACAAAAATATTCATTTTTTTGCAATTTTTTTAATATCTAAAGCATCTACAACATAAAATAAATACATTGACACATAAATATGATAAAAGAACTAATATATAAGATGTTTAATATCATTTCTAGTGCCACATCCAACACATAACAGTGAATCATGTCCCTGATCATAAGTCCTTGTGACTCATGACTCCAACTCAGCGCCCTCTAAAATATCAAACAAAAATATAATACATGTATCTCATTATCATGAGTCATAAATGTCATATACAATGAATGACCAAATAACTAAAGTTCTAATACTTGATTTCCTTTGCCCCTCTAGATGTTGGATGTTCGTGAGTTGGGCAGTCAACTCTGTGTGCTCTCAGAAGCTGAAGCAACTAGGAGCTACAGGAGGTGACACGTCCCTCTAACTTGTGAACGGGGTAAGCTTGGGTCACCTCTCCTCCCATCAAAAATTAAAAATTAAAAAATTAAAAAAAAAAAAATATTATTCAAATATATATTTTTTCCCAAAAAATTGTGATTTTTTCATGCGAATTTTTCATAAAAATCGGTAAAAAAAACCCCGATTTTATCGCCTGATTTTATCTTCTTTTTGAAAAAATCGCATTAAAACGACTTTATCGTGATTTTTTGGCAATTAGTGCAACACTGCTCTATACTGTTTCAATTACTTAAGCCCAATTCAATTCTTGAATTAGCAATCTTTCAACAATAAGTAATATTTCCAATCATCAACAATAATTGAAGATAGAACAGTAAATGCAATGACAATAGGAGACAATCAACACATCAACAAGAGACACCAGATTTGGTCAATGACCAAGCAAAAACCCCACAAGGGGGAAAACCCTTTGTAATTCTTCTTCTATTAGATTGTCGTAAAATGTTCAGCAAACAGTATATGAGCCAATACAAAATCATCCAGCAAAATTAACCCAACAATATCTAGAAATATGTTCTCAACAAAAATACAGATCAATGTCAACTTTTATTGCCTACGGTCAATTGCGCTCAATTGTCAAACTGAAACCCTAGATCCCAATTGCATGGAAGTACAATTATGCATGCGGTTGAGATGCTCCAACCACACGGATGGGCCTACGTGCCTGCAGTCAACTATGGTAAACTACGATAAACTATCAAACTGAAACCCCAGATCCCAATCGCATGGAATGAGAGTTATGCATGCGGTTGAGATGCTCCAACTGCACAAATAAGCCTGCGTGCCTGCGGTTATATATGAAAATTCCATGAGTCAACCCTACGGCTGGAAACCAAAAACCCTAATCACACGTGAGAGCTTCGAACCCTACAATCTCGGACCTATACGAACCAAATTCCACAAACTCACTTTAGACCTGTGCGAACCAATCCAAAGAAGAGAGAAGAAGATGCTTGATGATGATGTCCAAATGAGGGTCACTTGACTTGTATTTATAGGCTTCCAAGGGTGTCCCTTTCACTTTAGAGCCAACCTGATCAAATGTGACATTGTGGGTTTAAATTCAAAAACGCACTTTCCTTTATCCAACTCCAGTGATTCAAAGGTCAATTTTGGTCCTCTCGGAATGAGGAGTCTAGTCTAATAGTTGGAATTTATCACTAAGCTACTAGAAATTTAAAATCCCTCTCAGCTAGGGAGAAATTCCAACTGCATCATGTAATCATAGCAAGTACCCTGTCATCATATCATATCCCATCTCTACTTGACTCTATCTAAACAAGAAGAATCATAGGGTAGCTTCATCCACCACTCTCTATCTATCGGGGAGCTGTGAAAATTCCGAATTGGAATCTTATTACAGCAAACTGGAAATTATTCTCCTAATTGTTAATTTAATTTAACAATTTATTTATTGCTTGCTACAACAAATACCGAATAAATCACACTACAACCTACACAAATAAACTGCGGAAGAATAAATGCTGGAAGAAATGCTAGCATACACACAAAATTAACACAGTTATTTTTGGACAAATGTCCTCGAAAAAACCCAACTTGGGAAAACCGGTGTAGCAGCTGAGGGTTTTATTATTATGCAGCAGTGAAATAATGAGTACAACTGAATGCCGAAATTGGCAGTCCTACAAGGAAATACTGGCAAAAATCTAGAGAGGAATTTTCCTCACCCCACAGGCAATGTCCCGGCACAACTTGCCTTCAGAATTTCAGCCCTTTAAGCCTCTATGTCAACCTATACGTTGCTCTGCGTAGCTGGCTAGACGTCTAGCCTCGGACTGGACTCTGATGAAGTCATTCTACCTTCTACTGACCAGAAAGGCGCTTCTTTGGCACTCTGGGATTCCTTCCTGACCTTTGAAACTGAACACATCAATCTCTCCCAGCAAATCGACTTTGCCTCTAGAGGTTACTGCACTACCCCAGCGTCAGCCTCTGTGTGACTCTCTTGCCTCTCTGCAAATGCACTCATCGGATCTAGAAACCTTCCTCCGGCTTCAATGTCTCTGCCTGTCTCTCACTGCAACGATCTCTGACTCTCTCCAACAACTGGCTGCTGCTGCTCAGGAAATCGATCTGCCAAGGAATCGAACTGTCAAGCATCCATCACCACATCGATCTCCTCTTATAATCTTTTGTTGGAGCACCAACAACCAAGATTAAAACATAATCGATGGCTAGGATCATCTCTAGATCGATCCATGTGTGTTTCTAGATGATTCTCACCATGATTTAATTAACACTGATTAATTAACCATATTCCCTAAGTTTAGACTTAAGAAATATTTAAAAACTAGTTAATAATCTAATTAAGTCATTTCTAGGCGGAATTTCTAGAAACGGTTTATTGGTTTTGGAGATCTCATGTATTCTAGCCTCTCCACAAAATTTCAAGGCTAGAACACATCTAATGCTACAAAAACTAACACTCCCTCTTAGCGAGGAATGTGTTCTAGTGCTACTACAACCCTTGTAGTAGCACTTTGTCTTTGCATCATCTCCTGTCACGTTGCTGATGTCTAACCATACTGCCCACCAACCACTACGCAACTCTGATATACGTTGCATCTGTGTTGCTGCTGACAATGCCATACTGTTGCCAATATTGCATTTGCATTACAACTCCCTCTCATCTATTGTTGTTGCCACTGCAACATCTGCAACTGAAAAGCATCCAAAATATTGAATCAACTATGATCAATATAATGCATCTGTCACCCGAGTCTCTGCCTACTACTAGTATCTACACTGTCATTAAAGAATTTGCGTTGTTATTGACTCTACACTGTGCCAACTACACTGCTGCCAACTCTGCACTGCACTCCCCAGCATCTGACTGCTACTAGTCTCTGCAACTGTCACTCTGGCATCTAACTGCATCAAGTGTCACTGATCTATCCTGCTACTGAATGTTGTGGGCCCCCATAGCAAGTTATTGATCCATGAGGTGGACTCCTCAAGGATCCTGCCCATCTATAGCGCTCTCGGGCTACAACACCAAATCTCCCCACCTCACTCCTGGAGGTATATCTGCGAACATCGCGAAGTCTTCCTTCAATCTAGAGGACAATCTGTCGATCTCTGTTGAAGCTGCCTGTTGGTCCTACTTCTCCTCCTTGTCCTTCATCCTGAGAGGACATTAGGTACTGTAGTGACCGAGTTCACCACAATTGAAGCACATGACCTTTTAGAGGTCCTTCTTCTTCTTTCTCAGCTCCCCCTGCTTGTGACTAGGACCCTTTGATGCGAGGGCCACATTCTCTTCCTCCTTCACCACCTTCGATCTATTGTTGTTGTTGCCATTGATGGAGCTCATTAACAAAGCTCGTCTCAACTCCTCCTGCTGCAAATCAGCCCACATCTTGTCCCACCTAGCAAGGTATCTTTGCCCAAGATACTTTGGACGAATAAATGCCACTCCTCTGAGACGTTGTTGAGTGTCAATCGCACTAGCTCTGTGAGTTGAGGCGAAGCTAGTCCCGGATCTCCTAAATCCTAGTGAGGAAGGGGTTTATGCCTTCCCCCTTCTACATCTTGACACACTTCAGCTTCTCCTCTAGGTACATCTTCCGCTGCTTGGAAGTACCCTGGTATAGTGTAGAGAGGGCATCCCACATCTCTTTGGCAGTATCTTTTCCAACTATGTGTGAAACCACATGATCCCGGACACCATATAGGATCAAATGTTTCGCCTGTGCCATCTCCTTTTTGTACTCCTTCAGTTGATCTGCGTCCTGGGGCACTATTACCACTACATCAATATACATCTTCAAGCCAAACTCATCCAGAAGGAAGGACATCCTTGCCTTCCAGATGACATAGTTGGAAGCTCCATCCAACCTATCCTTATCACGAAGCCTAGTAGTGGTCATCTCAACAAATGTCAAAAATATCCTCTTTCCTTCTGCTCAGGTGCTGCTTAGCTATTCGCACTCCCTTCTAGGGTGAGAAAATCTGCTCACAACGACTACCGATCTGCAAGATAAAATCGAACTTCTTGAGACTCGAAGTTCCCTAAGGGAAATTTTCCCTCTTTGTGTGCTCTTCTTCCTTCCCCCTAACATTGGCTCTACTCTAGCAAATTGTTGCAAAACCACTGCGTCCAGCTAGAGATCTGCTCCACGAAAAAATATGGCGTTGCTCCCTCTACCTATAAAATCACTCGATCTGGAGAGATCAAATTTTTTTGCCCCTCACTCAGAAAAATCGAATCTCCTCAAGTAACTCGGCCTCTTGGCAAAGTACCGCGTTGCCCCTGGGAATTTCGATCTGCTACTCACAGTGAACAGGGAAATTCCTTCTCTCTTTTCCTCTAAGCTCTCTTGCTGATCAACTACGCTCTAATACCATGTGAAAATTCCAAACTAGAATCCTATTGTAGCAACTGGAAATTATTCTCCTAATTGTTAATTTGATTTAATAATTTATTTATTGTTTGCTACAGCAAATACTGAATAAATCACACTGCAACCTACACAAATAAAATTGTGGAAGAATAAAGGCTAGAAGAAATGCTAGCACACACATAAAATTAACACAGTTATTTTTGGACAAATGTCCTCGGAAAAACCCAAATTGGGAAAACTAGTGCAGCAATTGAGGGTTTTATTATTATGTAGCAGTGAAATAATCTGAGTACAACTGGATGTCGAAACTGGCAATCCTACAGAGAAATATTGGCAAAAATATGGAGAGGACAGGAAATCTCCCGGCACAACTTGCCTTTAGAATTTCAGCCCTCTGAGCCTCTGCATCAGCCTCTATGTAACTCGTTGGACGTCTAGCCTCGGACTGGACTCTCATGAAGTCGTTTTGCCTTCTGCTAACCAGAAAGACGCTTCTTCGGCACTCTGGGACTCCTCCTCAACCTCTAGAACTAAAAACGTCAATCTCTCCCAACAAATAGACTTTGCCTTTAAAAGCTATTGCGCTACCCCAGCATCAACCTCTTTGTGGCTCTCTTGCCTCTCTGCAAATGCAGTCACCGATCTGAAAACCTTCCTCCAGCTTCACTATCTTTGCCCCTCTCTCACTGCTTCGACCTCTAACTCTCTCTCCGACCACTGACTACTGCTACTCAGGAAATTGATTTTCCAAGAGCACCAATAGCCAAGATTAAAACATAATCGATGGCTAGGATGATCTCTGGATCGATCTGTGTGTGTTTCTAGATGATTCTCGTCTTGACTTAATTAATACTGATTAATTAACCATATTCCTTGGTATTTCTTCACCTAGCTTAATTTAGTTTGTCTCTAAGTCCACATACAGTGGATGTTCCTCGAAGTTTTACTTTCCCAGATTGATAGTAAATGGAACTCTAATTTGCATCCGCATTTTAGATCCAACACTTGGCATTAAGGAAGCACGCACTAGGAAGATTAGATTGGAGGTCAAGATTCTTCTCAACAGCGCTGTGGGGTTTCCTTTCATATATATCTCAGTGATCTTCTTCAGAAGTTCGAGATCTTTGGTAGGAGAAGGCAGTTGAATCCCTCAAAAATTTGAAATCCCTGCTAAGAGAAGGCTCGAATTACGAATTGTTGGGTGCATTTTTCAGAGAATCCATAGGGATGAAATTGGGATCTCATTTGGGAGAATCAAATTATTTGAGAGCTTTTCCATAATTGAAGCCGCAGACCCAACATTTAATTATCTCCAGTCTTGTAGCAAATCTTAATTGATATGGAAGCAATCGATTTCTTGAGAGAGGTTGTGTGACATTTCTCAGGGAATTGTGTTAGTTTATGCCAATGAGATCCATTGATTCCAAATCTGATTCTTCCACTAAAGGATGGACATTTTAGCCTTTCTTTCAAGGAGGCCGAATAGGTATTGGCTTGTAGCAGCTCTTTCCATGGAGGCCGAATTTTCATGGTGTCTATAGCATCTTGTTATTAATGATCTTATGCGTGTAGCAACTTCCTAAAGAAATCGAATTGGTTGTAAGTCTTCCTCTAAAAGTATTTGAAAGAGAATGCAACTTCCAGGTGTAAGCATTTGTAATACTAGCATTTGCTCTCAATAAAATATCTTCTTTGCCTCAAATTTTTCCTACTCCACTTTGCATACAGATTCTATTTGTTACTTGCTTTAGTAGAATGATTGTGTTTGCACTCAAATTGTTTGAAGAGAAGTGTCACAGAAAATTATAAATATTTTTTGAAACATTTGCTTGAGGAAATTGAATTTGTGCATCCAAATTGCTTGAATAATTGTCGAGTACATTACAGTGGTAGCAGAGCATGGTCTTGTCTAGCTATGGGCCTAAGACAAGTGGTGCCACCAAGGAGGAGAATTCTAGAACCAGAATTAAAGGCTAAAGAAAAATGCGTCCCAATCAAAAATTTGATGATTACTGTGAAGCCTTCACAAAGGTGACAGAACTTATAGAGGCATGGGTTTGGTTAAAGAAAGAAGAGAAAGAAAGGGAAGGTTGTAGACCCAAAGATAAATCAGTCACCACAAACCAAGAAGAATGCAGAGGAGGATATGAGGTTGATTTCCCCGGGGATCATCCTCAAGACAGTGATAAAGCTCTATGCAAGCCCATAGACGATTCCTTGACGAGTAATAGAGGACCAAAAAGGTTAAAATCATGCCAAGAAGATGTTTGTCAACTGTCTTTCCATGTATTGGACAAGGATGGCACTGTCCATTTTATAAACAATGTTGAAGACTTCTCGATCATTGTCAAGGAAATTGTTACTATCCCACTACATAGTAGCAAAACCTTGGGCTTCGGAAGAAAGGAATCATTGCCAGGTGTGATCACCTTACAAGGAAAAAATAGGAAATTTATCCAAAAGACCAAATAGGGACCAAATTATGAAGCATACCCCTTTGATTGTTGTAAAGTTACAGGAGCTAATTTGGAGGATGTATACCATCATGGCAACCAGAAGACCTTCAATGTAATCATAGTATTTGATCGAGCTAAGAGGAGAAGTACACCATAAGAGAAATGGTGCAGTTCCTTTAGAAACCGCCCAATTGAGAAAGTGGGTTATTATCATATCCTACAACCACTGTTAAGTTGATTTTCAGGCTAGAAGGTATTAAGATTTTAGATCTAAAAACATTGTCAAGGAAAGGTGTGCCTAGTGTCTTAAGTTTAGGTACGGTCTATGCTTAGAACAATTTATTTCAATTTTCATGGTTAGCTCAATACCTTTTTCCAAATTAGCAATCACATTAGCATTAAAGTAAACTGTAGATAGAACATAAACATAAATCGCAGAAGACAAGCCAAGACAAGAGGACACAAGATGTGGCGCCAGCCAGGGACAAACCCCAATGTGGGGAAACCCTTGATCAATTCTTCTTATATTCTTCAATAGCTCAGCAGAGAGAGATAGTACGTATACATCAGAAGTCAACACTTGACTTGACAAAATAAGAGCAGAGATCTTCACCATCAAGATGGGGTTGCAGATCTGAGGACATGGATTGCAATTCTGAATTCAAATGAAGGAAAACATTCTTCCAAGGTGATTCCATCACCTTGCTGCATCCATCACCATGTTGCATCCAACATCAAGCTGCATCTCATCAGGCTGCATCCTACATCATGCTGCATCTCATCATGTTGCATCCTATCATGCTGCATCTTATTATGTTGCATCCTATCATGTTGCATCCTCCACCATGTTGCATCTCAACATGTTGTATCTCATCATCGCTATGCAGCACTTCAATACTATGCTGTACCCAACATGCTAAATACTGTAACACAGTCATGGAACAGCCTTAGCTGCTTGCTATGGCTTGCAGCCTAGCAAAGCAACTAGTTGTATGATCCGGATTTAGACAGGAACGCAACAAATTACAGAGATAACCATATACACAAAGATGCAGCGGAAATAATACTTCATTTCATTAATGGAAAATACTGAAACATG